>JAWNOR010000428.1:22500-162500 GCA_035045885.1 Drosophila borealis | reverse complement strand
TTTCGATTTTATTTCGATTTTTGATTGATGAAATTTCAGCAGAATTTCAAGTGCTGCATTTCCGCCCTGTCTATTTTCGGGGCCCTGAGAATTTTCGTTCGGAGCTAATGCATTCACGTTTATGTGACATGAAAATGCAACAACTCCGCTCCCCCCACACACACTGCCCCCTCCCGTCACCCACACACACACACCTTCTATGTCTGGCCGGTACGCATTATCTTGTGCCACCTTATCGGCTTTTATCAATGAGCTCTGCGTGTGGCAGGGTTGTCGGTTGGGGGCGGGTGCTTGGGGCAGCTGTTCAATGCACATTTGGCCCACATTTCATACATTTCTCAGGCAACACGACGCACAGTACACAGATAAAAGATATAGGTGAAGATATATATATATAAATATATAGTATATGCGCACGTATATCGAATAGAACAAGGGGAATTTACTTAACAGCGCGTTGCTGACTTTTTAACAACTGCTCCAGCGATCTGGCAACGCCTAATGCTTGTTACAGTTATGAGCGTTAAGTTGGCCGCTCCCCAATCTAAATTTGACTTCAGGATAAATTTTACCAATGAAAGTTAAGCTTGTTTCACAAAATATTAATTTAATTTGTGTAATTTGTTGCTAAATAATAAAAAAAAAATTTGGATCATCTATTTTTTTCATTTTGTTGTAAAAAGAAGCTTCTAAATTTATGCAAAAGGAAGAAGTTATTCTGGGTTCTGATTGACTGATCAACAAGCTCTAAGGAAAAGAAAGCATTTTACCGACGCTTCGGTTTGAGTTTAAAGTGGGCAGAGGTAGGCTAATCGTCGAACTAACAAGCGGCAAGTCGCCGGTTCAACTCAACATTAACTCGAGCATTTATAGTATATATGTAGGTTTTGTGCAAATGTATGTTAAATGCAAAAGAAAGCTTCTCCGACCCCATAAAGTATATATACCCTTGATCAGCAACAAGAGTCGAGTCGTCCGTTTGTCTGTCCATTTGTCTGTCCATCCTTCTGTTTGTCTGTACCCTCCGTAACAAAGATCTCAGAACCTGCAAGAGCTAGAGACCTTAATCGAGGTAGATGCTTCTGGTGCCCACGCTGTCCGAGTTTGTTTCCGATAATCGATAATTCCCCCGTTTCCAAGCAACCGATAAAACATGGATAACGCTTCTTAAATAGTTTATATAGATCAAGTTTAGAATATAGTCACTTCCGCCTAGGAAGCACTATTACTTCGTTTTATTAATAAAAACAAACAAAAACAAATTCATGGAAAATAAATGATAACAATTAAAAATTCGCTAAATATAACATATTTAAATGCTACAGTTTAAAGGGCACTGTCACTTGGTTTTAAAGCCTTCTTGGAAGATATTCGACTGAAAAAGGAAATATATATTTAACCAAATGAAAGACCTTAAAAAAAGACCAAGAGTAGAACTCAAGACTTGCCAACCGCATTCCCAACTGCAAATAGACTAAAACAGAGGCTGGCAGGGGGTCACTGATATATATTTATATATCTCCCTGTTACTTGGACTTATCACAATTTAAATACGACAGGGTGGGCTCTAGTTGAAGGAAGAGACACCGCATATGGGCATAGATTGTAGTCGAGCACAGAGAGAGAGAGAGGGAGAGAGAGAGAGGGAAATCGAAGAAAATGGCCATAAAGAATTGACACTTGAATTTCATGTAAAAATAGACCGCCCACCCCCTCCCCCCCATTTGCCGCACGCCCCTCGCCCCGGCTGCAACTTGTTGCACTCATAAATTGATCAAGCAAAAGAAAAAATGTTGAAAAACATTTTCAAATATGGGTCACTGGGAAAGCAATAATCGATGGGGCAGCGTTCGAGATTCTTTGAAGGAAAAACAAACAAAATGCAACAGAAAATTGCAATCAAGCTACACTCAAAAAAAAAATAGGTACCCAAATTTAAAAAATTACAAAACAAAAATGTTCTCATATTCAGAAAAAATTAGCCCAAAAAAAAATTTATAAAGAATCTTTGCTTAACTGAAGAACATTTTGTTCTTTTAAGGTGGTTTTCTAAAATGTAGAAAATACGAGTGTAGAAAACAAAAGTTTGACAAGCTCTGTTTCGCACAGTTTGAGCGTCATAATGGAAGAGGTTGCAGAAGCAGCGGCAAGGTCGCATATCTTGCTTTGTATCAACAAATATGGCTTTGCGATATGGCATATATATGCTATTAAATATGTTAAATTACAGATTTAGAACCAGCGACTGCCACTTTAACAGTTCAGCTGCTCAAAAGTTAATCTAAAAAGATATACAGGTAAAATGCGAGTGTTTTCTCAGGCACAGTTTGACAGTAATTGCTCTGGGCTTACAGTTTTGGAATCAATCAGACTCATTTGCGACAGATTCAACTGCAAAAAGAGCAAACAGCAGTCGGTTACACTCCACTGCTACGCACTTTATGACTGGTTTAATTGAGGAATCGAATGGCAGGAGAAACAAATGCTTCTTCGATTGGGGCACAAATTGCGTAAATGCTTTTTATAGAAGTTCAAGTCATTGAATTCAGTTCCTCAAGAACAAGAAATGCGGCCAAATAGCGTAAAACACACACACACACACACACACACACATGCCCGTTTGTAATCAGCAATAAAAATGATTAACCAAAAAAGTGAAGTCAACTATTTTTTTTATTTATTGCGAATATTTTCTATGCTTCCGATTAAATTAAATCTATGCTCAAACCAAATTAATTCATTTCAAGGCAGCTTTTAGGCTTATCTGAAATGACTTTTCCACATCTTTTCCCTTTATGGGAAAATCCCGATCTTTCTTAAATTTTCGGAGCTTCGATATGGCATGGAAATGTGTGTACATACCAAAGCGCAAGGCTTTAGCTTTAGCAATTCGTTATTTTTTATGTTTTTTCGCTATTGTCAAGAACTCAGTTTGGATTAGCTAAAATGAGCAAAACAATATATAAAGAAAGTAAATATTACATTTATTTTTTCTTCTATAGCTTAAAGAATCTTTCATTACTATATTGTATGAATACTCTTCCCTACATTTTTCCTTCAACTACTTCAGCTGAATTCTACTTGTTTTCCACTTAACATTGCTGGTAGCCCCCAGTGCAGGCAGTTAACAGGCAGTTTCACAGCGTTGAGCTTTTGCCTGTTAAGCTTAACAGCGCGCGACGCTGTGTTGAGAAGCTCTCGTACTTTGCAGTGCATGCCAAACTGTAAAACCTTTGCTTTTAGCATGGAACACAACCCACAATGAGCTGGAAAGATTTGACTTGTGTGCTTGCGTGCATTAAATTTGATGTGGAGAGCTTTTCAGGCCAATTCTCATATATATGTATATATATATATATGAATATAAGGTTTATATAGTATTCTATGCCCAAACAAAATCGCGGTAAATAGTATAGCTCTAGTTAACTTAATAAAAAGAAAATAATTGTACTGGCTGGGCTTCAAACCTTCTTTCAGTAAAATTTAAAAAAAAGACCTATTTTTATGTTGCATATAATAATATTGTTTTCCAACCCAAGCATTCTCTCTTTATAGAAAGCCAAGTTCATCCGTCGATCTTTATGATAACTTGCATATCAATTTGATTGATATTCGATGCAACTTTGCCTAGGTCCCTCTTAATATTATATTATATATAGAAACAATTTGCTAAAAATTAGCTTTTTGTATATAACTTTATCAGTTTTTTTCAAAATATCCTAACCAAACTTGGCTTTACGAGCTCTACCAAGTGTTCTAGATACGAGCCTTATGTGGTCAACATTGAATTACTATATAATTTAGCTATATGGCTATTTATTGGTGCGTAATAAGTATAAAGACTTCGATATCCTAACCAGACTTGGCAATTACGATTTTTACTCAACTTCAAACATATTGATATCTCCTTTTAATTTGATAATATCTACTTGCATTCCTGGTTTCTTGGGCATAGCTCGTAAGCTATAAAATACAAATTTTCGACAGTACATCTTATTGTAGAATATAATAAAGAATATTTGTGTATTCTCAAAAATTCAATTGCATATATAAATTGTGGCTTAAATTGATGGGCAATACAAGTTGGATAATTAACTTGATTTATAGCTTTTCGGTGGTAACGGGGAGGTGACGTTAGGTATAAAATGAAAGATACTTCATATATATATACTATTCCAGAAGCTGCATGTCAAGTTTGGTGACTCTTGCTCATATTATTTGCCGAAATTGCTAACAAAACAAGATTTCGATATCGATTTTTATCGATTACTTGGAAACGGGACAAGTTATCGAATATCGGAAATAAAGGAGGAGCTACAGCTAAAATTTTTGCTCTAGCTCTTATAGGTTCAGATACCTTGCGTTCATACATACGGACGGAAGGACGGACGGACACACAGACAGAGGGACATGGCTAGATCGACTCGGCTATTGATGCTGATCAAGAATATATGTATATACTTAATGGGGTCGGAGATACTTCCTTCTGCCTGTTACATACATATGCACAAATACAATATACCCTATTTACCCATTTTCAATGGTTTCAGGGTATAAAACCCAGCACGGCGCTGCTTTTGAGGTATCTCCAAGTCGTGCACTCCCGACGAGAGCACTCTTTCTATTTTCATTTTATATATTCCGAAATCTTTGAGAAATCATTTCGAATATCTACTCCAGCTAAGGCAACATCTTATTATTCAAATATTCCATAGTATCTCCAAATCCTTCAACTTAAATATATATATGTAGAAGAAGAAGCGGAAACAAGTATATTAATATTGAACCTTAATGCTTGTAATTGCAGCAAATCTCAAGTCTCGATGACAATGACAACATGTTCTTCGATCTGGAGGATCAGACTCCATTCACGGGGTCCGACAATCTGCAGCCGTATACGCCCCTCAGCGACGAGCCCGCCGTGGAGGGCAATTGGTTCCATCAGGGCGTGAGGCGTGTGCGTCGCGAGCTGAATCGGCTCTTTGGCGGCAACGATGTCCATCACAGGCAGAAGCGCGCCAAGAAGCCGGCCCTCAAGAAGCGTGCCGTGCTCAAGAAGCGACAACAACGTCCGTTCAGTCCCCGGAAACGGGCCTCCGACGATTACGAGAACGAGGTGGGCTCCGGCAACGATGGCCTGGAAACCGTTCTATGTGAGTCTCAATTGAATTTATCAACTCCAAATCGCAGCATCCAGCTGCAATTGTAATTCACGCACATTTCAGACCGCACACGATTCACCGTCAATGAGCCGTACGAGAACGACTTTAATGACAAGCAGAGCGAACAGTTTCTCAATCTGACCGAGGAGATTGGCCTGGGTATGCGCGAGCTCTTCCGCCGCTCCTACGAGGGCGATGACGACGATGTCGATTTGCGCTCCACTCTGCTGCAAGTCGGGTAAGTCGATTGCCAGAGCTCAAAGCATGCTTGCATCCGGCGTGAATGACCGGGCTAGGTATTCCCATGTGTGAAATCTTCTGGATTTGTGTAAACTATGCCGGAAATACAAATAGCATAAAAACCAAGCTAGACGTCGCTAGCTCTTATGAGCTGCGAGCTAAGCCCTTCTGAAAATCGATATTTATCGATTTCTTCGCATATCGATTTGTATTCAAACTTGCTTCGCCCATGGATAATGGGTAGAAAGTGTAATCGGATTTTATGCAAATGCATGCAAGAGGCGGAAACGCGCATATATATATAAATATATATCGATACATCGATAGCCAAGTCGATATATATAAATCTGTTTGTCCGATTGCCGAGCTCGAAAAAACTTAGAGTTAGAGACTTGAAATTTCGAACTAAAGCTCAGTTCAAATAATCGATAACTTGCTCCGTTACCTTAAAATCGATAAATATCGATCAGGAATCAGGCTCTTAGAGCACATTTCATTTTTTTTAGACGCTTCACACATTAAATTTGGTATGTACACGGTCGTATAGTACACACAGTGACAGAATATTTCACATTTTGTTTGAATCAATCATTTTTGATTGAATTAAGTGAAATTCTGCTTTAAATACGAACCCAACCTCCCCCCTTACCGCTAACTAATATCAATCTCTAACTGCAATTATCGTTTAGACCGACGAACGATCAATACAAGAGCTATGTGATTGTCAATCTGGATATACCCACCGATGTGCTGGACTTCGAGAGCAAGCTGCGCCATCAGCTGCAGACATTCAATCGGATTGGCAATCAGAGCGCCTCGCTGGACGATGATTTCTATTTCCGTCTGATATTGGGTAAGTTTCTTTCAGCTAATTTTCTCAAATAATATCGAAATGCGAAACGATTCGAAAACGCTTTTGGTGTTGGAAAACGCCGATCTGTGCAAGCTTTCAGTTGTAGAATTTTAAGCTCCTGACTAAAAGCTTTTCGAGCAGCGCACAACACTGTAAATAAATACTTATGCGTAGCTGTGGCTAAAAACTATCCAAATGCACTCACCCACACACACGCACACACACTTAACACACACCCACACACACACACACACACACACACACACACAGATGATCAGTGCAACAGCCCGCGGGACTTTGACACCGACGAATTCGTCTGCGAGAGCGGCGAAATTGAAAGCGTGCCCTGCGCGAACACCTGCAATCGGCGGCCCGATTGCGAGGATGGCTCCGATGAGAATGCGGAGATGTGTCGTCGTCGCTTGCAGCGCTATCCGAATCCCTATGCCAGGCCCAGTGTGTCGCTGGCCACGGTCTATCCGGAGGAGGATGAGGATGTCGGTGTAGATGTAGATCCAGATACAGATACAGATACAGATGTGGATGCAGATGGGAATGCGGATGCGGACGTTGATTTGGATGCCGATGCTGATGTTGATCTGGATGGCGATCTGTGCAATTCCGATGACGAGCCCTTCACATGCAACAGCGGCAGTCCCTATCAGATCTATTGCAATGAAATTTGCGATGGCATTAACAATTGCGAAGATGGCTCCGATGAGCGTCCGGAACTGTGCGATCGTCGCAATCGAAAGAGTTCGATAACAAATTCCACCGACTGCGAATCGGAAAACGATGATTTCCAGTGCGAGAGCGGCGACAAGCTGAGCACACCCTGCTACAACATATGCAATGGACGCGCCGATTGCGACGATGCCTCCGACGAGAATCCCGATCTGTGTGTCCGCCGCAGCGGCCAGCCTGTGCCCGTGCCGCAAGGGGCGACGTCCACGTCCGTTGATAGCTCCAGCTTGCCGCGTTTCGATCAATGCAATGGCATCGATGATAGTTTTCAGTGCGAGAGCGGCTATATTGCGAATATACCCTGCTACGATATCTGCAATGGGCGGGCGGATTGCGACGATGGTTCCGATGAGAATCCGGCTTTCTGCAGTGCACGCCAAGAGGTCAAGCGCCCTGAGATCTATTGCATTGGCGAGGGCGACAATCAAGTGTGCCAGCTCGCGCCCAATAATCAGGGTTTGTTTCCCCCCGCCCCTACTCTCACTCTCTACTCCTACTATCTCTGTCTCTGTCAGTGCGCACGCTGTGTTTGGATGGGGAATTTTGATAATGTTTAGTCTACAAATTTGTTGCACATTAACACACGCACACACACACACACACGCACACACATATATGCACACGCGCATACACGCTCACACGAAAACCTTAACAACATTTTGAAAGCACGTTCAACTAATCTGTAAAACAATTAACATAGCTGTAACTGTAACTGCAACTGTAATTAACAGAGCGCTCTCTTTTTCTCTGTAAAGCGAGGCTGCAAACCTTACAGATGCGAACCCAGCATATTTACTTAATAAAGCACTTCTATAGGCTTGCAGCCCCGCCTAAAGTAAAGAAATCCCAGCTCAACCTTTGTCATTCTGTTGTATTGATTATCCCAGCTGGCTAACGGATGCTCGATGACAACTTCAGTGACATGTCATCGAGCGTGTCCATTAGCCAATTGTGTGCAATGGCATGTCATCAACCCCGTCCTGTATCAAAAAGCAGAGTAGTCGTTGTTGTTTAGACGCTTACTCCTTTGGCTTGGACCCGGTCATGCAAGCCAAACAAATTGTGTATTAATGCAAACATTTCCAGTAAAAAGATTATCATAAGAAGCTTCGGCTAAGCTGAAACAATTGTCTAAAAGGTCGCGAAGACAACAGTGCAGACATGTCAGGCAGAGTGTCCTGCATGACAGCTGACATGACAAGACATCAAGAGAGTCCTGCATGAAAAGCTCGATGCAGGATTCTTGCAAATTTCCATTCGGGATTCTAAAAACTACACATAAAAAACATTTGCATATACTAACGCTAAACTGTTTTCGCATTTGCTTGTTGCCCCTCTCTCCCCCTTCCCCCCTCTCTATCTCTCTCTCACTCTTGCTCACACTATGTGTTGTCTTCGTCTGTATGTAGCTCATTGTCCCAGCCCTTAATTGTATGTGTGCTTTGTTTCTTCACAATATTTTTGTTTAAAAGACTGCTAATTTGTTTTTTAACGTGCCCTCTACGCACACCTACACACACACACCTCTACACCTACACACACACACACACACCGGCACACACTTACACACAACTTAGATCCTAACGCCCCTGAAACGACCGAACCGACTGACGAGGAAGATGGCTCCGGAGAACCGGAATGCCGAGGTGACTCGACATTCTACTGCTACCGCAGCAACACTCGCGTCTGCGACGAGATGAGATGCGATGGCAAAAATAATTGTCCCCAAGGCGAAGATGAAGAGGATTGTACCGGGACCCTCGAGGGTAATGATCATCTAAAAAAAAAAAAACAAAAATAGGTCGCCAACTCTATCACATGTCATTAAATCGAAAATGCAGGTCGAAAGCCCGCAAATCAGTCTGAGTTATAGTAAAAAATCCATCAATCAATTAATCTCCAAAAAACTACGATCATTAACGCTTATCACAGATTATTTAGTATAAAATTCGAATTGAGTATCGAAAAATGTGCCTTAAAATAGACAATTTTTCACTGAATCAATCAATCAATCAATCACAAAGTTCGATTTTGAACTCAATCACATGTCATGATAACTAAAATTCAAGTTGTGAGTCGAAAAATCAGGCTTAACATAGACCTCTTTTCACTCAATCAATCAATCAATCAATCAACAAATAAGATCCTCCTTAACATATACCAACTTTGAATGAATCAATCAATCAATCAAAAAATATAAGTTCTATTACGTCAGTAAATTTCTAATTAGAGTTAAAAGCCCGCACATCAACCTTAACATAAAGAAAGTTTCTTGTGATCAATCAATCAATTATAAAACTTTCGACATTTAATCTTAAGTCTGAGTTGAGAGCCCACAAATTAACCTTTAGGTAGAACATGTTTCATTCAATCAATCAATCAATCAATCAAAAAACATGATCAATTCTATTACGTCAATCAATTTCAAATTAACCAATCAATAAAAAATTATCGCCATTTAATCTTAAGTCTGAATTGAGAGCCCTAAATTCGGCCCAAACATAGACCAAGTTTCATGCAATCAGTTAATCAATCAATCGATCGATCGCTTAGTTATACATCAGCTATTCGAGATTCGATTTATTTTTAGATCGATATTTTGTATCGATCTCTCATCGTTCGTTCATTCGTTTTGTAAATATTGTTTCATCAGCTATTTTAAATCGATAAGTTCATTTATTTATTTTCTTTGCATTCCTTTTGCTTTGCGCTTTTTGCCTTACTTAGTTTGCAAAGATGATGAATTCAAGTGCGACGATCGCTGCCTGCCGCTCTTTATGCGCTGCGATGGCCGGATAAATTGTAACGATGAGACAGACGAGGCTGGTTGCCCCAATAAAGAGGAAGATGAGCCCGAACCCGAACCTGAACCCGAGCCCGAACCACGACCCGATCAGGATCAAGATCAAGATCGTGAACAAGATCGTGAACAAGATCGCGAACAAGATCGCGATCAAGATCGCGGTCAAGATCGTCAGCCCGCACCCGTACCCGAGCCCCAGCCACAGGGTGAGTTAAAATAATTATTTTTCTTATTTCAATTATTTCATTTTCATTTAATTGATTCACTCACGAATGCGCCATCAAAAATTGGTTTTATTTTCTTTATTCTGAAGTAGTTTTCTTTATATATACGTATATACATATGCATATATAGCTGGCAGTTTTGGGTTTCCATTGATTTGCTTTTATTATAATCATTTGCCCATTTATGTTTATGGTTTTCCATATGATTTTAATATACTTTTATTTTTCTGCGTGATGTCAGCGGCGATCGCTGATCTCATTGGCATCTGGCCACGTGTCGCTATGTGGAGAATTCGCAATTTTCAAATCAATTTTTTTCCCCCACTTTCTCCTATTTTTTTTCATTCTGATTAACGAATTTGAAAACTGTTGTTGTAATTGGGAAATATTTAGCATAAACTACACCGAGCGGGGATAATTAAGAATAAAAATTATGGACCACTTACTCAGTAAATGGGAATTGATTTTGGTACGTGCCGCTTCGCTGCCAATTATGCGTAATTCTCTGTAAAACGCAAATAGTGTGCGGATATTATGTGGCACACATGTTGAGTAGCTAATCGTATCAAAAAGTACTTGCATCTTCTGGTGCTAAAAACTTTGCTCCATTTGCTGCACCGTTCACTAGAATTCGCAAAGGTGAGGCTTTTCGCATTTCAGCATTGAGATTATCGCTGGCGAAATGCGGAAATGAAACACTGTGGCGGTCCACAGGAATCTTAGCCGGCGTCAAGGCATATCTAATGTATGTCTGTGCGCCTTGTACGGCTCTCATCCGTGTTTCATTGCCACTGTTCCACTCGGAGCAAGCGGGAAGGAAAAACAATCGCTATTGCCCTGATATCAAATTGTGCTCAACGGAATGCTGAAGTGAAACAATGAGCTCTGCTCTTTGCTCTCCTTACAGTGTTTCATAGCCACTGTTCCACTTTGTGTCACGGCTTGCTTCAATTCGTTTCAGCATTGATATTATAGTTGGCGGAATGCAGAAATAAAACAGTGTAACGGTAATCAGTCATCTTAGGCAGTTATAAGGCATATCTAATGCTTGTCTGTGCGCCTTGTACGGCTCTCATCCGTGTTTCATTGCCACTGTTCCACTCGGAGCAAGCGGGTAGGAAAAACAATCGCTATTGCCCTGATATCAAATTGTGCTCAACGGAATGCTGAAGTGAAACAATGAGCTCTGCTCTTTGCTCTCCTTACAGTGTTTCATAGCCACTGTTCCACTTTGCGTCACGGCTTTTTCAGCATTGATATTATAGTTGGCGGAATGCAGAAATAAAACAGTGTAACGGTAATCAGGCATCTTAGGCAGTTATAAGGCATATCTAATGCTTGTCTGTGCGCCTAACACGGCTCTCAACCGTGTTTCATTGCCACTGTTCCACTCGGAGCAAGCGGGAATGCAACAATCGTCATTGATCAGATACCCAATTGTGCAGTATGTTGAATTGAAACGATGAACTTAACTTTGCTTAAGTCTGTATTTCATTTCCATCGTTCCACTTAAAGTCGCTTGCGCCCGAAATGTTTCATCCACGCACCTCTTCCAGCGTTACAGTTAAAATGAATAAACGAGACATAAAGTTTAACTCTTTTGCTTATATGTATGTATGTATGTTCCATTTCCAGTGTACCACTTAGAGTTCCGTACACATGCAGTGTTCCATTGCCAGCAACGTTCCTGAAGTTCTAAGCGCTGTCGCACTTGCCTCTTCCTAATGTTTCGTTCCATCGAATGATAAAGCAACGAATTTTCCCTGGTTATGACCCTGACCCTCCTTCAAGCGCTTGCCGCATAAATTGTATATGCAAAAAAAGCAAAATGAAAACCCATTTTTCGAAAAAAAAAAAAAGTGAAATTGCAATTGTTCCCCAAACGGGCAAACAGCCACGCCCACTTGCCGCCTCACTCGCCTAATGAAACGACCCACGGACCCCTGCAGCAGCGAAACCAAAATCCAAATCACAGTCGAACCCTGCCCCTGCCCCTGCCCCCGCCCCCGCCTCGCCCCAACCATGCCCACATACACGCATGTGGATTACCATATCCATGAAATATGCCACAAATGCGAGCAAGTATATGCCACATGAAAAAAGAACACGAATAGTGATTTAGTCGGGCGTGCACGCTATGAGATACCCTACTAGAAAAAATCCACAGCAAGTGTGCTTCATCTATTTGTCTTTGCCCCACGCCATGCTTTAGTAATGAGTTCTAGATTATTTTCGGTGTCCAAAGTCCGAACTTTTGGAAGCTTTCGAGGCTTAAATATGACATACTATAAGAATTTAGTATACACCAAAGCGCAAGGGGAGACCTTTATGCAGAAGTTTTCTGCCCCCATTTTTGGAGGCCTGAAAGAGGCATCCAGAAAGTGAAATATTATTTATCTTTTTTTACTACACGAGAAGTGGCACGCCAAGTTCGGTTGATCTAGCTCTGATAATTGTCGATAAATCGATATTTATCGATATGTGGGAAAATATATTGAAATATTTCAAATATCATGTAGCTAGCTTTCGCAGGATTAGCTCCGCGTGCCAATCTCTATGAGATTCGGATTGCTTCTGCCTGTTACATGCGTGGACACAAAAAACCATATACCCCCTTTTTTTTTAGAGGGTACAGGGTATAAAAACAGGCACAAGAGCAGCAGCAGCAACTGAGGCAATGCAAAAAGATGTTTTATAGAAGCTGATTTTTGGGTGGCTTGTCCGACTGTTGTCACGGTGCGGCTGACGGACGGGGGTGTCGGGTGGGGCCGCGGGGATTGGCGCGTCGTCGATTGTTGCGTCTGCAGCGAGGCAAGCAACAAAAACAATTTGCAACAGATTAAAATTACCCCTAAGCGTATTGTAAACTTAAATAATCCGCTGCACACAAGAGCGAAAATAATAACAACAGCAGCAACAACAGCAGCAACAACAACAACGAGCAACCCGAAGCTAACACCAGAAACACACCCGCCCCGCCCCCCTCCGCCTCACCATCCCGCTCCCCCTCCTGTCGCTTTCGACCCTGCGCCACCCGCACCGCCCACAAGTTGAAGCGAGCTTTTATTTAGCCGGGCGTCGCCGCTTTTACTACTCGGGGGCGTATTAAGTGCTGTCAACGAGATTAAATGCAATGTCAGAGGTCACAAAAAAGACTCGCACACACACACACACGCACACACAGCGAGTGCGCTGTCCAAAGTTGTGTCCTTGTAAATTTAATGAATTTTCGACACTTGACTTGTTTTTCGGGACTCTTTTATTTGGCGTGTTCAAACGAAATGAACTAAAAACTGGAACTGCAACTGGAACGGCAACTGAAACTGATTAGAGTTTATAATTATTTATTATTATTATTATAAACATAACAGCTTTTAACAAATAATAAAGGACTTGGGCCACGAATCATCGACAAAATATCCAAGCACTATCCGATCTAGTATAAACTTGACTAGATTTATTGATTTATGGCCAAAAGGTTCATATATTTATGCACATATATATATATTCAAATTTGCATATACATATGCTAGGGAGCATTGCCCGGCCTTGCGCGGTGCAAGTTATGGCTTTAAATTTTAAATAGACTTCTTACCACACTCTTCCATTCAAAATCTATTCCAACTATCTTGAAATTCCACGTGTTAAGATATTTTAAAATGCTTTTGAAGTTCTTATTAAATCTTTTCGAATTTTTATTTCAAATAAAATGACATGAAAATCGATCTCCGCCCATTTTCCACAGTTGCTAGTGGAAGTGCAACAAGTCTAGTATATGTAAAGTTCAATCGAACGAAACTTAAAACTTCCTTTTTCTCAGCCAGTGAATATGGGGAAAAAACATGAGAAACTATTGCAAATACTTGACATAAACTTGACTAAGCCGAGCTGTGCCCATTCTGTACAGACGCCCAAGGTATAATATATGAATTTGATTGGAGTATTGGAATATTATTCTCTATCCATTGTCATGTTTCTCGTGCCCTCGCACTTTTTGAAATTGTTTAAATTCAATTTAGATATCATTCAGCCTTATGAATCAGAATAAATTTGAGCCAAAAATAATCAAATTGCACTTGACATATTTCTAGTTTATTGGAACCTTGTAAACATGAAATCGAATATGATTTCGTAGTCGGTTTCTGCACACAAGATGAGTTTTTTATGAATTGAACAACGAAAGTTAGCTTAACTTTATTTACTTATGCTTTATTATGATTTGCATAGTATAAAGCTTTTAGGTGATTGTCTTAATTGACTGTGATCTAGGGCTAATACAGTATTACATAAAAAATACTAGACTGGGACTCGAATCCGTATTCCGAAGGAACTGCTCGATGAGTATGCTTTACCTTATAATCCTTTACCTTAACATCCCATCATTTTATTCGCTTGCAATATATAAATTCACTTAATTCATTTAGTACTTTTCAACACTGGTGTTGCATAGTGTTAGCAACGCTTTTGCACACATTTCTGCTTAACATATTTCGGTGTTCCATGCCTAAACCGGTTCAGTTGAGAACAAAACAAAAACAAAACCAAAAATTCAGCTCAACAAAAAATCTTATTGATTCCCTTCGTGGTTTGAACCAATTTCTTGCAGAATTTTTATTTCTTATATGAGAATTAAAACTTGGGTTTGAACCATTGTCTTGTTATGGGGTTCGGTACGCGAAGTTGTTTTTCCATTAGTGTTAACTCAGGTTCGGATTGACCCAATGTCTCGTTCGGCTCGTGAGCTTATTTTTCCATATATGACAACTCCGGGTTGGGTTTGAAACAATGCCCCACTTTTGGGTTCGTTTCGTGAACCTGTTTCCGATTTGGGTTCGGTTCGTGAACCTGTTTCCGATTTGGGTTCGAACCAATGCCAGTTCAGGCTTGGGCTCAAACGTTGCTTCGTCACATTTTTACGATAAATAAAAAATGTTTTTTTTTTCAGTAAACCATATTTTGGCTTATTTAGTTCCAGCTCCGGTTCAAAACCGGTTCGCAGCCTTGAAAAAAAACAATTTTTGAAATGTGTTGCAAACATCGAAGCTTGAGAATGCGAGTCAATGCTTTATAAATATATGCATATATGTATATGTTTATGGATATATGCATCTATTTCCGAGACGACTTGAAATTAATACTCTATTGTATCTAGATAAATGTCAACATGTGTGTGCGAGTGTGTGTGTGTGTGTG
This sequence comes from Drosophila borealis, assembly GCA_035045885.1. NCBI lineage: Eukaryota > Metazoa > Arthropoda > Insecta > Diptera > Drosophilidae > Drosophila > Drosophila borealis. The sequence goes on along the minus strand of JAWNOR010000428.1, from coordinate 147,281 downwards.
TGTATAAGTGCCCGCATAATTGAGAAAGAACTTCAAGACTGTTCGAGCTGAGGCTGTGACTGAGGCGGGGATTGAAGACAGGGGTGGGGGGGGGGGGGGGGGGGCTGAAGCGGAGGCTGTGCTTGTTAAGGTCGTTTCTGTTTGTTGAGCGGATCGTGGGGCTGTGGGCGCGGCGGGGCCGGGACTGGGGCTGGGGCAAGTGAGGCGCTCTGAAGTTGCAAGCGCATTTTGATTGTTTTGTGGCGCAGTGTTGTGCAATTCGAAACTGTTGCGGCAGTTGTTGTTGTTGTTGTTGCAATTGTTGTTGTTGTTGGTGTTTGGAAAGTGCGTCATTTGGAGCAATTGCTGCGGTTGTTCTTGTTGTTGCCGCTGAAGCTGCTGCTGCTGCTGCCGCTGTACTTGAGCGCCGCTAAATTTTAATTATTATGTAAACACACACACACATGCACACACACACACGCACACTCGCATAATTCAACATAAAAAAGTTGCCCTTTATTTGAAGCAGCTGGGCAGGGGCTTGTGAGGGGGTTGGGCGCTTGCCTCTGCTCAATTTACAGTTATATTTTATGTTGAATTGTTTTAGGATACCCTCGAAAAATGCTTAGACCGGGTATAAAGCAACGACGATATCCCATTGAGTTTATATGTATATATATATTCTAGATCAGCAGCTAGAGAATTATAAAGCACATTTACTTAAAAACTGTCGTAAGGCAAACGAGAAAGAGGTCGAAGTTTTAATACCCTTACAGACACTTGCCATACGCTCGCAAATGCTGAGTTTAATGAAAATCTCGTGGAAAACAGAATATTTTGCCAGACAAAAATTCGTCTTTCGACCGATTCTGCCTATTGAGCTATATAATATAGTAGTGCGATGTTGGTAAGATTTGGCTTTGCCTGCAACAGAAAAACGGACCTATGCAAACTTTCGAGACGTTAGATATCAAATCAAATATATCAAATCAGCTGTTGCTGCTGATCTAGAATATATGTATGTATATACTCTATGGGGTCGGAGATGACTTCTTCTATGGGTTACACATTCCATCACAAAATTATAATACCCTCTACAGGGATAAGAAAACACATGAGTAAATGATGCCGAATTATTTGGAATATTATATATTATTTTATATATATTATTATATTTAATAATATCATATTCATGACTTGCATACTCTTCATGCCAGAGTTTAATAATCCATTCCTTTTTTCCACAAATGCTTTCTCTACAAAAGAGCGTATTTTTCAGTTAAGACTTTTTTCCAGCGAACAAACGATATTTTTTTGCGCATCAAATATTCTTTAGTAACTTCCTTCTATTTGCAAAATATATCGATGAAAATCGGTTTTGAAACGTGATTTTGAGCATAATTTTAGGCGCCGTTTAGTTTACACAGATTACAAATAATTCACAATTTGGATAACTTCTTAATATTGAACAAAAAGCCGCATTTTCTGAGATGCAGCTTTGGGCTTGAGTGTGTGCATATTTTTTGGTGCCAATTTTATGCTCACAAATTTTCAGAAAACCAGAACAATAAATCGCCAAGTTACTTGAGAAGCAATTGATCCCCGGTTGGGTTTCAGGCGAGAGGCACGCAGCTTGTTTTCGTGTACAGAAGTTAGCTGAAAAGCTGGTGATGGGTATCTTTTAGTCGGGCACTCTCTGCTCAAGTAATACTCCTTTTTTTTTTTTTTTGTGGCTGTTTGTGTTTTTGCTCTCGTTTGGGGTTTGGCTGGCTGCTGCTGTGGTTGCATTTTGCTTGGGCTCTTGATTAAATATTTTGTTTATAATTGTTGGGCATCGATTCGATGTTTGGCCGCTCGCCACTTGCACTTTTGGCCCACAAAGTGGGCAGTCAACACTCTTACCCCACACTCGACAACCACTCCCCCCCTCCACCGACCATACTCCCCCCTGGCAGCAGTCAGCGCGACTCCCCGACAGTCAATTAGCAGCTTTGCTCGCTGCGCTGCGTTAAATGGCTGGCGATTTGGCTGCAGCACGGAGCGACACACACACACACACACACACACACACACTCACACACCCGGACACACACACTAATACACTTACACACACTCCGGGGACCGCATATGCAAATTGAATTTGCTAGCCAGCGCGCTTTTCTTTTCACACTTTGAGCCAAAATAGATAAAAAAAAAACAAAGTGGGCAAAAATTAAGGCAACGAGTGCAAGACAACAACAACAACAACAACAATCAGCAGCAGCAACAACAACTGTTGTTAAAAATCATAAAAATCATAACAACAAACAATGTAAACAACCACACACACACACACGGGGGAATTATGCATGTCTGATAAGTTTGAAGAATACAAAACAAAAAAATATATATAAACAAAAATAAATAAAGAAACGTTGTCTCTGAATTGCCCCAGCTTAAATACGCTCACAAAAACAAAGATTTTTATTAAGATTTTCGAAATATTAAATCATAGAGCAAATTACCCGGCGTTGGCCGTACCAAATGAATGCCCTTGCAAGTGTTCAACTTAAGGCATATAATTAGCCACATTCGGGCAGATTTTATAATAAAGGCCGATCTAGTCGAGTATGCCCAACTATGGGATACCCTAACCATTCTTTCAGCTACATCGAACCAGAAGTTAGTTCCCTGTTGCTCAAAAAAACATCATTTCGATATCCATTTTTATCGATTTCTTGTAAACAGACGAGTTATCGATTATCGTACGGCAGACGGACTGTTGGACGGACGGATGAACTGACAGATGGACACATGGATGGAAGGACAGACAGATCAAGAATATATGTACATACATATATTCTTAATGGGATCGGAGATGCTTCCATCTGCCTGTTACATACATTTGCACAAAACCAATATACCCTTTTTACCCATTTTAAATACATATATAACACCCGACAGCTGACAAAGAAACAAAATTACTTTAAATGTTTTCAATAGCACACAATATCAATAATTGTTGCTACATTTTGTGTGCATATTAACGAATAAAATAATTAATTCAAATTAAAATAATTAAGTGAAAATTTATAAAGAAATGTAAGCATTCAAAATGCTGCTAAATTTGAACCGGCGACGTGTCGACCCTCAGGCTGAAGGCGACCCGTTTGGGAGGAATTCTTCTCACGTGCGATTTTAAAGGAAGCTTAGGCCTTCTATATATATATATATTAACTATATACCTTAAGCATTCTACACTCAAGCCTTGAATGTGTTACCAGACTCATGACAAAACTAGAATACCCTTTGCAGAGTTATGCAAACAGAAACCAGAAAAGCGCACAGCTTCCGCTGCTGCTGCTGCTATTTGCTGTTCTTCTGTATGTGCGTGTGTGTGTGTGTGTGTCTGTTTGCTGTGCATAAAATTAAATGCTCGTGTGTCTTAAGCTTGCGCCTGCTGCCCAAAGCTCGAAACGACTGGCGCAGGCGCAACAGAAGAGCAAGCAACATGTTGAAGGTGGCACAACAGCAACAACAACAGCCGCCTAACAGCAGGCCAATGTTAGTAACATGCTGCTGTTAATGAAGCCTAGGCCATGCAACCTGGTTGGCTGTGCCCGCTGAAGCGTCGTGCCCGACACACCCGACCCGCCCGCCCTATACGCACACAGCAGCCAGGGGCGAACCGAACAAAACCGATTGCCGAACGGCAGCCGAGGCGGCAAAAGCTTCGGACGCCTTCGTTCTGTTAGCTATCGCTGCGTGTGCGTCGGCTGCTTTGGCTGTCGTTGGAGGCGACGGCATCGCTGTCGTCGTTCTCGTCGTGTTGACTTTGTTAGCGCCTCGGCTGCTTCGGCTGTCTCGGTTGCGTCGGCTGCGTCGTCTGCTTCGGCTCGGCTCGGCTCGTCTCGTCGTTTGTTTGACGTCTCCTCCGACGCAGGGCCGTGCGCTTGGGCCGCTGGGCGAGTCGATGCCGGTGCTGGCTGCAACGCTGCCGCGTCAGTTCAAATTGAAGCGTTTGCGTGTGCGTTTCGTTGTGCAGCGACTGCGACTTGTGACTTTTGTGACTTGGTGACTTGGTGACTTGTAACTGCGACTGGGGACTGTGGCGCGTGTGCAACCACTCAGCGAATCAACTCTAAACGATTCCGTTTATATTTTTTTCTCCAAATAACTTCCACAAAAACCTATTTTTTTTTTCTTGTTTTTTGAGTAAGTCAAAGGAGTTGAGTGTCAAAAACAAAAAAGGAAATTGAAAAACTAAAAAACCAAAAAAGAAGCAAAAACAATTTTAAATTGTGTTAAATTTGACTTTTTTATTTTTGCAAATATTGTAGAACATTTATGTAGCTCGGCTCTTGGAGTGTTTCGTCGCAGCCCCCAAAATATCAAAAGTAGCCCCAACATTGATCGTAAGCGCGTTTTTTTATCGCTAGGCTTGTACTTTTTTACTGGGTTGGTTTTTTTTTCCCAGCTGTAAATGTTGTCCTTTTCTCTGCGTGTCCTTTGGATATCTGTTGAAAATTTGTGTCATATTTCGAGGGAAGTTCTCATCGCACATTTTTTCAGTGGAAATTTTCGTATTTTAAGCGCTTTTTCTCGCCGGAATTCTGTAAATTTTATTTACAAACTTTTTCGTGAGCTTATTTCCAAAAACAATTCAAAAATTCTGGAATAAAGAGTCCTTCCAGCAATTGTAATTTTGCTCCTTCGCCTAAAAATTGAACCAAAAATGTATGAAATATGTAAAAAAAAATGTAAAATATTTTTCTGTTGTGCCAAATTGTGCTTGTTAAGTGTTGGAAAATATTGGAAAATGAAAGGGAAGCTTATTGCAAGTAAAACTTATTCGAATTTTCGTTACTCTTTCGTGAAGTCTGAAGCTTATGTTTGAGTTTTTTTTGTTGAGCCAGTTTCGTGGTGTTTAATTTTGCCTGGAATTCAGTTGGTTAAAGTTCAGTTATGCCTGGAAAGCAGTTCCTTAAAGTTCAGTTACGCCTGGAAATCAGTTCCTGGAAATAAGTTCCATAAAGTTGAGTTATGCCTGGAAATTCGTTCCATAAAGTTCAGTTATGCCTGGAAATCAGTTCCTTAAAGTTCAGTTATGCCTGGAAATCAGTTGCTTGAAGTTCAGTTATGCCTGGAAAGCAGTTCCTTAAAGTTCAGTTACGCCTGGAAATTCGTTCTATAAAGTTCAGTTATGCCTGGAAATCAGTTCCTGGAAATTAGTTCCATAAAGTTAAGTTATGCCTGAAAATCAGTTCCTTCGAGTTCAGTTACGCCTGGAAATCAGTTCCTTAAAGTTCAGTTACGCCTGGAAATCAGTTCCTGGAAATAAGTTCCATAAAGTTGAGTTATGCCTGGAAATTCGTTCCATAAAGTTCAGTTATGCCTGGAAATCAGTTCCTTAAAGTTCAGTTATGCCTGGAAATCAGTTGCTTAAAGTTCAGTTATGCCTGGAAAGCAGTTCCTTAAAGTTCAGTTACGCCTGGAAATTCGTTCTATAAAGTTCAGTTATGCATGGAAATCAGTTCCTGGAAATTCGTTACAAAAAGTTAAGTTATGCCTGGAAATCAGTTCCTTAAAGTTCAGTTACGCCTGGAAATCAGTTCCTGGAAATTCGTTCCATAAAGTTCAGTTATGCCTGGAAATCGGTTTCTTGAAACTTAGTTGATGTCTGGAAATCTATCTAAAACACAGTCAATTTTATTAATCTCAGGCTTTGATTGCTTTATCGACGCTTTTGAGTTCCACAATAAAAATGATTGTAACTAAAGCACTCTTCGATTAAATCGAACAATTTTTGTTTATGCCAAGTATCTGAACATTTAGAAAACTTTTTAGATTTTTCTAGATTCTATTTTTTAGGTTCAAAACAAATGCTACTGGCTAACTTTCTTCTATTTTTCATATAGTTTATGGGCTAACATTATTTTAAATATTTATTTGATTTCGAATTTGGCAATTTAGCAGAAATTGGTTACCCTTTTATTTTGGTACTAATATTTTTGCCGCTACTGTGCGGGGGATGAGCTTGATTTTTGTCTTTGCTGCTGCTCAGGTATATACATATATATATATATAAGTATGTATTATGGTTTTCAGCTGTCTGCCAATATTTGTTGTTGCTGCACAAATATTTTTGCTAGCTGTTAAACAGTTGTAAATTGTTGTTGGTGACAGCAAATCTTAAAGAAATATATTTAAAGAGAAGAAAAAAAGAAGAAGAAGAAGCCATCGCTGAGCCAGCGAATAAATCGAATAAATCTGCCAGAGAGGACATTAAACGTTGCTGGCACTGATCGCGGCTCGTGTATCTTTGTATCTGACAGATACGACGTTGCGATGGAAATAGCAGCAGAAGCAACAACAACAACAACAACAACAATTAGTGTCGAAAGTTGTGCAGCCTGACAAATTGCCGACAAAACATAAAGAAAACAGCGCATTTCCCACTCACACTCCCTCCTTCTTCCTCTCCCTCTCTCTCTCTCTCTCTCTCTCTATCTCTCACCTCTGCTCTATTTGGGGTTGGCGACACTTCTTATAAATAACAGGCCCAAATATGGCAGAACCCCCAAAAGAAATCAAAAAAACCATCTCAGCAAACTATTTTCGTAGCCAGCCCCAAGATTTACACTCAAAATTAAGCTGATCCCCGCACAGTTGCGTCCAAAATATTAGTGCCAAGAAAAAAGAGAAACAAGCTTTAAAATGTGATAAACGAGTTTTTGAAGCTTTCTATTCGCAATTTCTGCTAATTTTGTGTTCTCACGAAAGCCTCGAAAGGAATCGCATCTTGAGCTTTATTCAGTTTTGCATTTTGATTGATATTTTTCACAGCGAACTTAAGCTGCAACATGAAGTAGAAATAAATTGAAGCAGAGGGTTGAGAGCTGCAGCTACATCAATTAACTCAGTTATTTGCCAAATTCGAACTCAAGTACATATTTAAAATAATGTCTGCCCATAAATTGTATGAAAAAAAACTAGAAAGTTAGCTAGCAGATAGAATCGTGAAAAAACTACAAAGTTTTCTTTATGAAATTGTTTGTCAAAGCCAAAAGCAAGTATCTATCCGTATCTAAATTCTCTTTCGTGCCCTACAAATCTCTGGATCAAAAAAGTATCTGTATCTAAACTATTTTTCATTTTTCTCTGGAGATTATACAAAGTCCATTTAGTTCACATTTTGAATCTAGCACTGCAAATTATTAAAAATATTTAAATAAAAGTCCATTTAGTTCAGTTCCAAGCCAAAACATAATCAGATTTGGCCATGTGGTTCATTTCTCAGCCAAAATATCGGTATCTAGGCTTTTTTCATGCCCTACAAATCTCTGAACATTCTTTAAGAAAGCTCAACTTTATTCCAATTAATTTCCACGCCAAAACTATATTTCGATGCCCAACAAATCTCTGGATATATTAAACGTAAAGTCCACTAAGTTTATTTCAAAGTCGAAATTAGTATAATTTTTGTTTTTTTTTCCTGGAAATCTTAAAAGAAAAGTTCACTTGGCTCATTTCTAAGGCAAACGTAAGTCGAATCTGTATTTAGTCTTATTTATGTCCTCCATATCTGTGAATACTTTAAACGTAAAGTGCATTTAGCTCTTTTCCAAGACAAAAGCAGGATTCATATCAGGCTTTTTTTCATTCCCTGCAAATCTCTGGACATTTTCAAAGAAAAGTGCATTTAGTTATATTCTATCTAAGCTCTTTTTGATGCACTGTTAATTTCCAAGCCAAAAGTCGGATTCGTATCTAAACTTTTATCCTTTCATCTATGCATTTCCATTCATTTGATTTTTCTCTGTAAATGTCAAAAGCAAACGGCGCTTTGTTCATTTCCAGGCCAAGAGATGAACCAAATTTAAGCTCTGGCCAATTGTCGAGGCATCAATTAATGCAGCTAGATGCCAACTTGTAAGACTTCAACGAAGCAAGCTCTTTTTGTGGCCCAAAAGGTTTTCCATTCAAAATTCCAAAAATGCCCAAAAAGCAGCAGCTGTGCAAAGTTGTTGTCTGTTTCTCAAATACATTTATTTGAAATTTTTGTTCTTGTTTTATTTTTGCAGCGTTTGCTCGTTTTTTGTTTGGTATTTTTTCTGTTTCTGTTAAATTGTCGAGGATCAGCTTGCATGTGAAAACGTTGGCAGTTTTTCGCAACTGGCTTGGGTTTCCCAGGCCCGCATTTGGCTGGCATTCAATGGAATGCCGAAACGCGATTGAAGGCTGGCTGGCACATATTATGTCTAAAGAGCTGCGGCTCTCGGCCCGCTCTCGATGCATTTAGTTAGCCACCGACAATCCCCCCCCTTTCCGCCCACCGACATTAAATGCTGTCCTCCTGCTGCAGCTTCTGCCACATTATGCCTCATTAATTTTAATGACTTTTCACGCACAAAAAGGCGAGCTAAACACGCTTAGTTAAGCTTTTAATGATGAGATCTTAATATACAAATTGTATATGCTAAGACATCACTTGCACACACACACACACGCACACACACGCGCCCGCTCGCCGTGTGGCATGCAGCAAGCGCATCATTACTTACCACACAAAAACAGGCGCAATTTTTGTTTATGAATAAAAAAAGAAAATACTGCCTGCAAAAAGCCTGGCAAAGTCAGCGCGTGCAGCGTGCTTTGAATGCATAATTTGGTACACAACGAAATCAAGCAACAACTGATCGACTCAGAGATGCCCTGTCGTTAGAGTTAAAGCTGCTGGAATAAGGCTTATTCTGAGCAAAATAGCTTACAGTGTCACATGTCTGGGTTTTGCTTTAAAAAGGCTACGAGTCAAGTTGAAAAAGCCAAAGATTATTCCGTTTTTATATATATAAATATATATATTATTTTAGTTTATTTTGCTTGTTATCTTTTACTTGTGCATAATAGCAAAAAAGATAAACAAACATGAAAAAGTTGAACCAGCGACTACACGCCAGCTGGTTCAACGCGCTTTGGCAGCTAAGCTACGCGCAGTCTCTAAGACCGCGTTGTTGTGGATGTATGCCCCACAACTCTCGCGCTACCCTTCCAACCCCCCCCCCCCACTCCTAATTCGCTACCCGCCTTAACAGCTTGGGAATTGCAAGCTCAAGTGAGCCAAAAATCGGAGTAAATTTCAATATAACTTCGTTGTTTTGATTTTGATTTTGACTGATTTGGGCACAGCCCGAGAACTTATTCAGACATTTGCTTTTGGGGCAGAGATTAGCATAATATATGATGTTAAAAACAAAATAATGGGCGCTCGACCCATTAGTGAATGCAGCTTAGTGTATTGTTGCCGCCGCTTGTTGCCCCATTGTGTTGCAATATGCCAATTATAATGCGTAACATGTTCGGTTTGGCCAAAACTTGGCTGCCGCTTCATGTGCGCCACTTGCAGTCGGGCCAAACTAAAAGCATTCCTTTAATGTTAACTTAATTGAAACATAGGCAACAACAGCAACAATAATGGCAACAACTTTTTGTTGTATCTCATTTAATAATTTAACAAAAAAAAAAAACAAAAAATAGTGATTTTTGTTATACCATGGTCGAGGCAGGCATTTTGCCAAATGCCGCATAAACTACAAAGCTTTTACGCGTATCGCATAGATACGGCTTCCGCGGCCAGGCCAGCAACAACAACAGCAACAACAGCAGCAACAAAGCCTTTCACGTCACAACATTCAAAAAGCATTCAATATTCAAGCATTCGCGCATTCGATGCTTTTTCGCACTCAAAATCGCGCGCAGATGGTCAAATGCCCCTCCTCCCCTTCTCGTCCCGTTGCGCCCCGTCGCACACACATGCCCAGAGGCGTGCTGCAGGGCTGCTTAGAGAGGGGGCTGGGGGTTGGGTCTGGCATGTTCCAAGTTCAAGTTCATTACAGCGCCACATGAAATCGGAATGTTTTTTTGATGAATTACTTTATTTTCCTTAGTATTGTTTTCTTCTTTTTTTTCACCTCATTTTATTTGCTCATATGAAAAAAGTTTGCTGTAATTTATGCGCGAAAATTTGTGCATTATTTGCACAATTTGCCAGAGCGACAGGCAGAGAGAGAGAGAGAGAGAGAGAGACAGAGAGAGTGCGAAAGAGGGAGAGGGAGAGACACAAACTATTTAAAACTGGTGAAACATTTTTATTGTTTATTTTCATATTAATTAGTTTTTTTCTAAATAATTGAAACTTTTCCACGGGCTGGTATATAATGAATACCTTGGTATTTAATAAATACTAGCCTGCATTTTTTGCTCACCGCTTGAGCAACAATTTTTTATATTGCTTTTGGTACGTAGATTTTACGCCCACAAGGAATTCAATTCAATTTTATCGCATGAAGCATCTAAAATTGCAAAATATTGTTCCGTTTTATGACAAGTATGTCAAAAAATATGTTTTTTACCAACGTTTTCCGCGCTTTTTCCACACTTGCGGGCGGAATTTAAGCAAAACAGCGTCTTGACCTGCGCTTAGAACACATAAGTTAGCTGCTGTTGGAAATTCAGCTGCTTAGTTCTTACGATTTGAGCTGCTCGTTATCAATCAATCAGTCAGTCAGTCTGTGAGTCTGTCAATCAGTCAGTCAATCAGTTAGTCAGTCAGTCAATCAGTTAGTCAGCTCTAGTCCTCAGCTCTTTCGCTTGAATCTGGCAACCAACTTTCTTGCTTTTCGGGCTCGATTCGTAAAGCTGTCGTTTTCTTATATTCATGCTCTTAAATTCGGTCTGGATTCTTGGTTTCTTTTCCCATTAGCTTTCATTTTGATGTAATACTCTTATTTCGACTTCATAATTGTCCGCTCTATTATTATTAGTTATTAATGCCTTATTTTCTGCATGCCAAAATAGCAGCTGCGAAATATGGTTCTGGGTTTCCCCCAAACTAAATAATTGTATCAACTTGAGTTTTGTTGCGCCTATTTCTGTGCGCAACTCGTGTGGCTTGAACCATGGTAAAGAAAGAGCACCAGTTAGATTCAAACTCGAACAGATCCTCATCAAATAGCTCAAAATGTGCGCTGGGCTTTTATAAAATTCAAGTTTCGTATCGGCTTTCTTTAAGCACAACTCTTGAGGTTTGAACCATGGCAAAGAAAACTGACCTGTTCGATTCGAAATCGGCCTGTAGCCTTGCTGCAGCCCAATCTGAGCACAAAATGTTCGCTATACTTGAATAATTCCGCTATTGCAACTAATGAGGTTTGAACCATGCTAGAGAAAAAGCACCAGTTCGATTTTAAAAAAATTAGCCATATTCTCGAATCTGGACTAAGTTAAAAATATGCGCTAGACTTTTTTAAAATGTGTGCCAACTTGTGTTTGTCGTTTGAACCATGCTAAAGAAAAAGCACCAGTTCGACTCGAAATTGGCAAGCCCGCTTGCAGCCTAATTGTCAGACTTTCGATCCTCTTCTTGTTGTCTTTCAATCCCAGCCATAATTAGCACTCGTTGCGCTCTGGTTCAGAAGGTTCGCGGTTCAAATCCACCAACATTTCGCCATCTGCCGTTTAGTTATGTGGCGCAAATCTTTCGCTTGTTGTTTTTGCTTGTTTGTTCTTTTGATTTGTTCGACTTGCTGCAATCGAAATAATTGGCAAAAACACGATTCAAACTTGCGCTTCAATTTCCCCTTGCAGAATGTGCTTTGAGGTTAGGTTGTGTGCTGCCCGATAACCTTAGACCTTTGCTTAGCTGCCCCCGCCATGCCCCCCGCCGCCTTCCTGCTGCTGTCGTGTATACAAAATATAGAATGGAAATTTGAAATTTTGATGCGACTGTCGGCAACAATTGAACAATTGAATGCTGATGAGGCAGCCGCCAGTCGTTGCCTGAAAGCGGGAAGCGTAAATTTTCCTCAATATTTTCTTCTTCTTCATTTTTTTTTTCGCAATAATTTTATTTTCACTTTTTTCCGCTTGTCTTTTTACTTTTATTTATTTATTTATGTCTCCCGCTGTTAGGGCATATGAAAATATTTTGTTATTTAAAATTAAAGAACATTTAATGTGCGCTATATAGTTGCCCCTTCCTACCCGCTCCCCGCTCCACGCTCCCTCCTCTGCCCGGCTCAGTGTGTGTCCTGTGTGGCTTGCTTTCCGCACTTTTCAGTTGTCCATTTCTTTTTTTTCAACGGTATTTTTGTTTATTTTCCTTTGGCACTTTTTTTTTTTTCACTTTTCATTTCGCATAGACAAAGGCGGAAGTGTCCAATGCTGCGCCGCGGGGTAGTTGGGGGGGGGGGGGTGAGGGGCTCTTCATTGCTTTCATTTGTAACGGAAATGCTTGTGAAAATATCCCCTTTTGTGTGTGTGTGTGTGCGTGTGTGTGTGAGTGGGGTTTTTGTGTGTGTCCTGTTCGGCTGCTGTTCTGGGTGTTAATGCGTTGTCCTTGACCGGAAGCGCTTCCACTGTCCGCTGCCGCGCCCCCGCTGTGCGCTTTATGCGCTGCCCCAAGCGCCGCGGGTGGCACGAGGAGGCACGCGTCCTGCCTGTTAGCTGTGTAGTGGTTAAAGGGCGGAGGGGGGGGGGGTGGGGGCTGACAACATTTGTATGGAGCACTCCGAGAGCCGCGCTTTACCGCGCCACATTCCACTTGCTAAATAGGCTGCAAATCTCTTGCAGTTGCATTTGCCCGCAACAAAAAAAGCGTCGCTGTTGCCGTCGCCGTCGCCGCCGCTGCTGCCCCTTGACGAATTCCTAGTGACCGCAGGCCAGCTACATGGCTAGGCTAATGCAGCCCCTGGCGGCCATTTGGCTGCTATGGGCGCTGCTTGGCGCCGACCTCAGTGCGAGGCGTGGCGTCGAGGCGCGCAGCTGGGATTATCACGGTAAGTTCGCGCACAGATTGATTTTCCCCGCGCCAAAAACTCTAAACGAAGCAATCAAATTGTAAGAGATACAGGCACAACAATACACACACACACACACCAACACACACACTCATAAGTGCTGCCCATTTAGCTAGTTTTTGTATTCAGTTGCCCACAAAACTGGCCATTTTTTAAACGAATTTAGCCATTTTTTATTTGCTGCACTTTTCTTTAATAATCTCCAATATTCCACAAACTGTAATTTCTTTCCTGTATTGCAGCTCATAGGCAATATTTACTTTATTTTAATGCTTAAAAAGCTCAGCTAGAAATAGGCTTAAAAAGAAGGCGAACCCATAAAGTATATAGACTCAGGAGAAATACCACAAAGTCCATCTCTCCAATGCCTCTGCAAATGCATTCATCTCAGAAACTCTATGAGCTTGAGCTTTAAATGTTAAGCATTCAATTAATTGAAATAAATCCTACAACATCTTACATCTTTTTCCAAATATCTTCTCATATTATCGATAAATATCGATTTTGAGACGTTTAGTGTTAAGCACAACTCGGATATAATTTGATATTGGCCCACACAATTTCGTATGTCGCGCTTTAACGATGAAAATTTCATAAAGATCGGACTCTAGATACCGATCCTGAGCAAGAATGCATTTCGCATGGTATGGCTTCAGGGAAAGAAGAAGCACTGTTCCCAATTAATCGCAATAGGTACAGTCAAGCCTGTTAATAGTCAATCGATTCCAGCACAGACTTCAAGCATTGCCTGTGTAAAAAAAGTGTGACCGTAGCAGCCAGAGCATAATTCGCAGGCCAACTTTTGCAATGCCTTTTGCAATTACTTTGAGAGAAACTGCGTCCAGGCAGGCAGGCAGCTCTTTGGCTTTTTGTGTGCCTCGAAACCTTGCTAATTAAATACAGCTATTTTAGCTTTTAAGCCATTTTGTGCATTCGATTTGGCTGGACATTTTTTGTGGCGACAGCTGGCAACACTGTCGCCCATCGATTGCGTTACAATTAATTTCAATCAGCGAATGGCATCCGCATTTAATTGCCGCTCAATTGCAAGCAGAATTGACAACAGCGCATGCAGCTGCACAGATTGGCGCCTGAGCAGGGACCAACTGCACACACACACACGCACGCAGACACAGACACAGACAATGCTTTATGGCATTCGGTCACACTGTTATCTTTCGTCTCAATCGTGCCCGTCGTGCACAAATCTAGGCTAATTGTTTGTCGCTTTTGTAATAATGATGCCAGCGACCAATTAATTTGCACAAACATCTTAATTTAGAAATAAGAGAAGTAAAGCACACACACACACACACAGACACACACACACAGACACACGAGCGCTTAAACATGACGTGGGTCACACTTACAAACTGTGCTTGCACTTGACTTTCTGCTTTTATACTGAATACTCAACCATTACGCAACTGCATTTGCTGTTGGATTGCTTTCATTGCGTCTGAACTGAAATATTAAACCAGAATTATGCCTTTACATCGACTTTATATTCATGTGCCCATCGAAGGCAACCGTCTGGTCTTGAGCTGCGATCATGATTCTAAATATTTTTGATTTTTATTTTGTGATTTGTCTTTCGCAACATTTAAAATTCACAAAATTAATGACACACGGTAATTTAGTTAATAGACATGCACAACATGCATTTAAATACGAAGCAAGAGAGAGGCCAAATGAAAATTCGCACAACGTTTGCGAAAATAGCACATAAAGAAAGCAAAACAATTGACAATAGTTTCTAAAACCAAAAAAAAAACATGAGCAATTCATGAGAGTGGAATTCTTTTCTTATACATTTGGGCATTCAATTTTAATAATTTTTTTAGATGTAAATGACAGCAAAACCTTTGCGAATATAGTGCAAAGGGCAACAAATAAATTAAGGCAATTCTTATGTAAATGCAGGAAATATAATATAATTGAGAACTAAATATTTTGTCGTTGTAAACTTTTGTTTTTAAGCATTAACATAAAGACAGTAAAACCTTTGCGAATAGAGCAGTAAAAGAGAAAGTGAAAAGAGTGGGAACAAGTAAGGGTAAAGACGGAAACGTTAACGAATGTGGCACAAAAGAGAATTCAAACAAATGGCAAGAGAATAAATTGACGACCCGCTAAAGCAACGACATATTTAAACAAAAACAAATATAAGAAAAATAGGAAAACAAATAGTAAGTTTTAAAGTATATAAATAAAAAGAAAATGATGCAATACGCTGAATGCTTTAACTAATATCAAAATGCAAACAATTTTCACGGACTTGTTATCTAATATGTATTTGCACATGTGCAGCCAGTTGCACTTATGTGGCACTTTATCTAGCTAGATGGAACTCTGTGCTATGTTGGTATTTCCTGATTGTAAATCTATTGTCTAAGCGAATAACTGAAGGGGGTTTCAAATAGACAGAGGGGGGGGGGGGGGGTTGCTGGAAGGTGAGGGAATTGAGTTGGTGGTCACGAGTTTGTTCAAAGACGCTTCTCACTTTCTAGGCCTTTGGTCACGGTCAGAGCTAGAGCGAGAGAGAGGGAGAGGGCGGGAGAGAGAGAGATAGAGAAAGAGAGAGAGAGGGGGGGGAGAGAGAGAGGGAGAGAGAGTGAGGTAGAGCTTAAAGCGAACAGATTTTGATATTTGATACACGGCAAAGACAATGTTAAAAGACAAAGGTACATAGAAATTAAAACTGTAAGCGTGTGTGTGTGCGTGTGTGTGTATCTGTGTGCGTGTGCCTGCGTGTGTGTGCTTGCAGTTAAATGTATTTACGACAATGTCATCCTTGACTTCATTAAATGGCATGTGTGTGCTGCCGCTTAACTGTGAATGCGCCAGTGTGTATCTGCATCTTTGTATCTGTATCTTTTGCATTTGTATCTGCAGCTGCATTTATGTAACTTTATCTGTGACGAGCAGCAGCAGCAACGGCAGCCGCAAATAAAACAAACAACATTTGTTTTTTTGCTTATCTATTTTTATTTTTCTTTTTCTTTTTATATATATACAGTTTTTGTTTGTTATTTGTCTTGATGTGGATTTGCAAACGCTTGAATTTTGAATGCTGGCAAATGCCCAAAACAATATTTTGGAATTATTCAATTTCGGTTGTCGTTTATTAAATATCTTCAACATAACAAAGTAAATGTCCAAGCTGACCCGTTAACGCCTAAATGTAGATTCTTTTTGCACTCATTTCAGTTTACATCATTCAGATTTCTTGCGAAATGCGAGAGTGTTGGGCTTAAAGCTCCTTAAATGTTTGTGCACATTTTCCATTTCCATCCAACACAAAAGCAAATTGTTCAAAGCCTGCTTTATTTATAAATGAACCAAAAAAATATGTATTTTTATAAAATGTGCAAAACTTTGAATAGATTTTAATACCTTCCAGCTAAGCTTCATGTAACCAAATTTAAAACGTTTTATTTGCGAGTGCTTAAATACCTTACATTCAAGAAACTTGTCTTGTATGTGGCCAACTGGTTGCTATGCGTTTGAATAGAATCTGAAATGCATAAATTATTGGCGAGAAACCTTAGAGAAACCTTCCAAGCGCAGTTTGCAAAACAACAAATTTATTTGTTGCAGATTTTGCCACGGCCCAAATCTCGTATTTGGTTAATTATAGACAAGAAAATTGATGCAAGTTTCTTCTATACTGAAACAAAGTTTTTAATCCAATAAGCGTATATTGCTCCGCTTTGCCTTTTTATTTTCTCAAATAATTTCACCAAAATTTAACTTTAGCCCTTGAAACCCTTATGTTTGGACAGTCAATCAGTCACTCAATCAATCAGTCAGTCAGTCAAGTATCCCGTCACTCAGTCAATCAACCAATTAATCAGTGTGACATTAAGTTAGTTCGTGGGTCAATCAGTCAGTCAGTCAGTCAATCAGCAAGTCAACAAGTTAGTCGGTCAATCAGCCTGTCAATCATTTAGTCAGCTAGTCAAGAGGTCAGTCAGTCAATCATTCGATTATTCATACATTTACAGTATTATAAGTCAGACAAATAGCCAGTCAATCAGTCAGTCAATCATTCAATCAGTTAGTCAAAAAGTCTGTTAATCAGTCATCTAGAGTTTCAATAATTCAGACAAATAGCAAATCAGTCATACTGTCTAAAAGTCAATTAGCCAGTCAATAAGTCCGTTAGTCAATCAGCCCATCAATCATTTAGTCACTGAATCAAGAAGGGCAATCAGTCACTCAGTTATACCGTTAATCAGTTATTCGAGTATCAATAAGTCAGTCACATAGCCAGTCAGTCACAATGCGTCAGTCAGTGAGTCAGTAAGGCAATCAATCAGTCAATCATTCATTCAGTGAGTCAATAAAGCAGTCGAACAAGCTTGAGGCAAGGAAATTCTTGACAATTAAACCTAAAAATAGATGCAGCTTGGCATAGTTACAAGGATTTTGCTAGTCGTACATGCTGCTTGCGTTGGCTTCCAATGTTTTATTTATTTGTTTAACTGATTTGTGGCACAGTGTGCACATACATATGTGTGTAAGTGTGTTTGTGTGTGAGTGTGTGCCCACTTTTTCATAATTTATTTTTCTTACTTTGAAATTTGCAGTTTTTTGCTGTTTTTTGTTGTTGTTGTTGTCTTTGTGCTTGCAAAATGTTTATTTTTAATACAATGCAACGGCCGCCGCCCACCGCCCACACACACACACACACACACACACACACATACAGACACATAAAATTCTAAAGTTGCAACACAAAAGCTTAAAACTTGAGTTTTCTGGTTGCCCGCGTCAAGCGCTTCCTGAAGAACCCGCAAAAAAAGGCGAACAAGAAAAGAAAAAAAAAGAACAGAAGCAGCAGACAAAAGCTAAAAAGGAGGAAGAAGCAGAAGACGCTGTTGTGGAAGAGGGGGGGGGGGGTGGGGGGAGGGGGTGCGGCAAATGAAATAAACACCGAAATGAGATATGCTATATAAATAAATGATGCGACCACTGCATCGGGGTGTGTGTGTGTGTGCGAGTGTGTGCGAGTGTGTTTGCCTAGCTGCATGCTCATGCGCTGATGTAAGCGCCGCTCAAGTGTGTGTGTGTGTGTGTGTGTGTGCGTGTGTGCGTGAACAATTAAAAGCTAGCAACTTGTTAAGCGCATTTCTATTTGCAGTCGCTCGCCTGTGACCGTAAGTGTGACCGTAAGTGTGACTGCGCCTGTTGTAACGGTGACTGCCACAAATACAGTTAACAGCGGCTTTGTGTGTTTGCCCTTTGTTGTGCCTGTGTGTGTGTGTGTTTGTTTGTTTGTTTGTTTGTTGTGCGACAGCAAACGCCACATTTCAGGGCCAGGTCCAAGCAGCTCGACCCCGGAGAGGACTCCCTTGAGCTTCTTGTTTGTGTAGTCTGCATTGTGGCAACAAATTAAAGTGCAACACGTATGTGTGTGTGTGTGTGTGTATGTGGGTGTGTGTATGGGTGTGTGTGTGGCCAGAGCAGAGCTGCAGCTCAAAAAAATTGATTGCGGCTTCAATTTTAATGGGATTTTGGTCATGTTATTTGTTTGAAATAAGGTTGCTTGCACTTGGGTCCTGACTGACTGACTGACTGACTCACTGACTCACTGACTGATCGACTGACTGACTGACTGACTGATCGACTGACTGATGGACTGACTGACTGACTGATTGATGATCAACACACCGAATCGTTAGAGGTGCTTAAAAAAGACAAAGTTTCGGGCAAACTTCCACCCGCAACTGTGGAAAATTAGTGTAAATTGGTCGCAACCATTTCGTTTTTCATTGTTCGAATTGCAAATTCATGTGAGACGTGTTTCACTTTGTTTTTTTTGGGGATATCCAATTCTCTTGGTTGGCAAATGCAAGTCGGGGTCAAAGGTTGCATGTGTGAGAGTTTATTTTTTGGCAAGAAAATTTTGATTTCAATTTTTGCTGCTTTGAGTTCATTAACTATTAAATAAATTTCTAAAATAAAATTTAAGACGCGAAAAGTTTCGCCAAATGCCTTAAAATTTAAAGCCGAGCAAGGGCGGACAATATGCGCTGGCAAATTCCACATATATAGATGTGTATATAAATAATATTATAAGCAACAAATTCGCAGATTTTATGTGTAAGCAAAAAGGCTGCTAAACTTGATCTTCATTTTGTCTGTGCTCCCCGACAAAACTAGCTGTATTTTTTTGTCGGCTGCCCTTATAACCCTTTAGACTGCCCAGCGGCTGTTTGGGTAACAGAATACACGGCAAGTGTATCTAAAGATAGTATCTGCAGCCGAAGTATCTACATATGCGGCCAGATGTATCTGCGGCTCGAACTGACGTCGTGACGGGCTTCGTTTGTAATTTGATGCTTATGCCATTAACAAAAATGTCAAAATGCCATTGGGCATCCAGCCATGCCCACACCACCCACAAGCCAGCCCCAGAGGGGGACGGAGGGGGGGGGGGTTGGAGGTGTAAGAAGGTGTGTGTTGTTGTTCTTGTTGTTGTGGCACAATGTCGTGGCACGTAATTTGCTTTTGCTGAAGCGCGTGCGAAATGTTAAAAAAGCTGAAAATGAAACTGGAATAGCTATAGCAGAAAATCTAGCCGTATATAGAGAGAGAGAGGGGGGTGGGGGGTAGGACAGTGATGGGGTGAGGGGGAGAGTGTGAGTTGATTATAAGAAAGTTTCCAATTTTTTCGCAATGAGATTTGATTTTTGTATTTTGTGCAAAATGTAAACGTCAGCCTGAGCAGGGGCAACTTTTTTGTATTTTTTATTATTGTTATTTTTTTTGTTGTTGTTGTTGTTGTTGCTTTTTTTCCAATTTCCCGCAGACAGCCTCATGCAACGGCATCTAATGTTTAGCTGATTAAATACGTGACTTCATTCTATTGTTGACAAGTTCATTTTTGTTGCAACGCAGCACGGCTTCAGGTCTGCAGTCCATATAAATATAAATAAGTCAACGCTGGGCTCTGCAGGCCGCTGCAAATCGTATAAGATATATACAAGATATACACAATTTGCAGGCGACAAGATACTTTACTTTAGCTGTCATATTGTGAATGCAAATTTATGCAGCTGTCTGTTGGCCGTGCGAGGCACACACGCGACTGTCGCTGGGCGGTGGCCAATTATTTTGAATCGATAAATCGCTCAGCTATCGATTAACGATTGAACGCGCACGATTTAACCTTGATCGCAAAGCTCTGGCCCTGACAGTGCCAATGCTGGCTCGGCTTGCACTCAAGCCATCTTTTGACAGGCAACAGCACTTCAACACTTCAGGCAACACACTCTTAACGACTTGTTAATACGCGCAATTAATTGCTTGGCCATAAAAGAGCAGCAGCAAGCAGGGGTGTTCCCGATTAGAATCCGAGCGACTATCAGATGCCCTTTAGCTAGCTTTCTACTAGACACACGCGCCCAACTGCGCGCCCCTGCTCTACAGAAAACTCTTTTATATTCTCTTATAGCTCGGTTGCTTACAGTCCAATTGTGTTTGCATACCAAAGCACAAGGACTTAGCATTAAAAGTGGAAAGGGTATCCAAAATGTCGAATATTCTCAATCTGTATCAACTCCCCAATAAGCTACATGCCAAGCTTGGTTTAGTGCTCCCAAATTCTTGAAGTTAAGCTTAAGAAACATAAATCGATATTTATCGATAAAATGAAAATGGTGACAGATATCGATAGAAGATAATAACCTCGTTTTGCGTAGGCTTAAGAAGAATATATAATTCGAATTCCAAGTAACAGAGAAACAGATGATCGACTCAGCTCTTCGTCGCGCTCAATAATCGTTACACTTTATCGAATCGATGTTATCGATAACAACATCGACCTGCAACCTACTTTTGCACAAAAACTCAAGATTATTCACGCATTTTCCAACGGATTCTCAGGGTATAAAAAACATTGTGTGATATCTCTGTTTGGCACGCGTATCTGCAGCACTTGAAGTTGTCATTGAGCGCATGCCGCATACCCTGCAAAAGAGCACAAAACTGGGGCATGCTAGAAGCGAAGCAAGTGAGAATGAATAATAACAATAAAATGAATATAAAGGAGATGTGCATGAGGCAAAAGCAAAAGTCAACTGAGCAGGCAGATGAAAACAAAACTAAGCTGTGGAAAATATATTTGAATAAATATAAATTGGTATTACAGGGCATTTTTCAGTCGTGCATTGGCCGCACTTGTAGTGCAACTTGTCTTGGCCTTATGCAAATCGAGGCCCAGCAACGACAGCGACAACAATGTTGACTTGACTGACTGACTGACTGACTGACTGACTGACTGACTGAGTTGCATGACAAATGACAAGCGCAGCGGGAAGAATGAATTTATGAGCGCAGTGCAGATACCGCATAAAGTATCTCACAGATACGCCGCAGCTAAGCTTGTTGCATGCTAGAAAATAAATTCGCGCTGCGGCGCGTTTCGATTCGTGTTGTTGCAATTGGAATTGCAATTGCGATGCGCCACGCAATCGAAATATTCGCATAAACAGTTTAAACAATTCGCGAGCCACTCGAAAATCACTCGAAAGTGCCAAATTGCAATGCAGTCTGTGGGCGCGTGGGCGTGGCACTTCATATATATATATAAGTATATATACATAAAAAGAGACACATGTATTAGGCACATAGATATTGCCATTAATAGTGCGTCTTCGGCGCAGTTGCTGCTCGGGTATTTTACAGTTACCAGCCGACTAATGTCAACCATTATGCGGCAATTTCCAAAATTATAGGGTATCTGCTGGCAGCACAAATCGATTTGTAGCTCAATCGCGTTAAGTGTTGTCTTTTGTGGGCATTTCTGCATAAATACTTTAAGTATTTTTCAGTACCTTTTGCCAAATGCCGCTGCCACGCCCCTGTTGTTGTGATTTTTTCTGAGTCTGAAGAGAAGGAATCGATCCTGTGCATCTGGCCTGATTTGATGCATTCGTTTTGTGCGCTAACCTGAAATATATTTGAGTATTTTCCAGTTACTTAAGCAGTTAATTTATGCAGTTTTCAGTTGATAAATTTATTCATGAAATGTGATCTTGATTGTGTACATAAAATGTTGAGCATCTTTTGGGCAGCAGCTGCGACTACACAAAGGTTATATATATTATATATCATGCTTTCCTCTTGTTTGTCCGTCTGTGTAAATCTATAAAAGCTAGAGACTTGAGTATATATATTGCTCAAAACCAAGAACGCAGAACGTGCCTGTAATTTCTATGTCAATATCTTTTCACTTTTCCAAAAAATCAATAAATGTCGAGACTTTTTTCGTATTATATGATATTATATGATATTATTTTATGTATAAGAACTCTTTGTTAAGGATAGAGCCTTGGGCTTTGGTATGTGCACCAAAAGTTTTTGAAGAACGTGAGAAGCTAGAATGCTTCTGCTGGGAGCTTGGCTATGTGTGCAGGGTAGCTGCAGGTCGTGCACTCCCCGCCCACTCGAGCAATCTTGTTTTTCTTTTTCCACTTTTTCCATTTTTTGCTTGTTGTTTCTGTTTCTGGACGAGTTTACTGGGTTACTGCGTGCTCTGGGTCGGCTCATTGAGGGCTGTGGACGCGGCATGCACGAGTTGATTTGATAGCAGCGATGATGCTGCAACGCCCCCAACCGCCACACCCTGCACACACCCCCCCTCACCCAGCTATAAATACCCCATACCAATTGCTAAATTACGCCAAGAATTTTAATCGAGCGTCAACGATAAATGACAAGCAGAGACGACGACGTCGCAGCTGCGCAGAGATCGCTTAAGATGCACAGATAGGCAATCGAGTGTTGGGGCTACAGCAGTTGGTCAGAAGGGGGAGGGGGGTGGATGGGTGGGAGTGGCAAGTGGGGAGTGGGGAGTGGGGCTTGTGGGCGAACGTCTCAGTATGTCAAATGTGTATGAACCGTTTTTGCCGTTTCGCAATTGCAATTTGTAATTGCAATTTGAATTGCCGGGCGTTTGGCCGCGACTTGACATCATCGCGGCTGCTGCTGCTGCGGCTGCTGATGCGGGTTGATGCTAATGCAAATGCCGCTGCTGCTGCTGCTGCGGCTGCTGCTGCTGCTGCGGCTGCTGCAACGCGTGCCAATGCAAATGCCATGCCCATGCCCGGTCCAACCCATCTTTCATCTCCGGCTGGAATCAAAGCCACAAAAGTGCCGCCGCCGTTTGGCTATAAAATTCTGAATGAATTTCATACAAATCATTTTGCGTGCGGCCAGAGGGCCGCACATTCATGTGCACCATGAATGCATTCGAATGGACAAATGAATATGAGTGTCAGTTGCAATTGAATTCGAAATTTGAATCCAAATGGGCGAAGAGAATATAAACTGCTTCTGGTTTGCTCCAATTGCATTGTGAATACAAATCGCATTCACAAATGGCAGCAATATATGCTTATTATGAATATTCATTACTGATTCACTCGCATCTCAAATTATATATTCGTTCACATTAGGCGCAGTACCTAGATTTATTTGAAGATGCGAGTGAATCAGCTGCAAAATGCATGAGACAGCTGTTAGCTGACTAACTGTAGAGTCTGAGTAATGTGACCATGGAGGACGGCCGCAAGCACGTGACAGTCACAAGAAAATTGCCAGAAAAGCGTGCCGCATAAATTATGTTATTATAAAGTGAACATGGAGGACAGCTGACTGTTGAACGATTGTAAAGCATGTGAAAAGTCATGTGTTTCGAGAAAACGGTTTTCTTTTATTTATATTTGGATTTGGTTTATATTTAGAAAAAGCCAGAAAAAAACAATTTTTAAATGTAGAAAGGTCTTGCCTGAGCTGGAATTAGCCTTTGCCAGGCATTCGCGATTAACATATATATATATACTTATATATTATTTGTTATATTATATGTTATATATAAGTCTTGAGAGTCTGCAGCTCAAGCAATACCTTCTTATATATATACTTAGTATAATCCATCTATGGTATGCACAGCAACTAGATACCAAATTTTCTGGCTCTAGCTAAGATAATAGCCGAGTTCGGCTAGGTTAATAGCTTTATAAGTGTAGAGAAGAACGTGCCAAGATCATAACTTTTAAAAATATGATTGCTGAAAAGAAAAGAAATGGCCTTAGTTCAGAGAATGTTGAGGCAATGTAGGAATTTCTATATATCAAAAATATATATATTTTTATATATAGAGCTTATGGGGGAGTTTATAGTTCATCTGCTATCAAATTCGAATTCCAATTAACTAAGCAAATAAACGCATAAGCGAGCGCTTGGCAACACGAGCCAAGATAAATGACTGAAGCATGACTAATGCAGCCGCTTTCTCAGGGGCTACTCGGGGCTTAAACTGGGCAGAGAATCGTTTAAATTAGCTTAAAAAAAAAAACCAAGCTGATAAGACAAGCGAGTTGCAGTCGTAAGTATTTGTTGAAATGCACGCCTCGAGCTAAATGCTGTGCATGCTCACAGATTCATATTCGCATTCAGATTCATATTCATATAGTAGTACTCGGCACTCGGTGCTCGGCCCAGTTGGGTCATTGTCATGACGACATTTGCTGAGATCATTTTAACGAGCCACTTGCCCGATTGCAGTCCACAAAAATGTATTCATGAATATTGCATCATAGCTGGCATATGAATCATTTCAAGCTGGCTGCTGCTGCATTTGAATGTGGCCCAAACGGGGCAGGGAGGCTGTTGTCTGTTTGAGGCTGGCAAATTGTGTGAGTCGAGCCATACACGGTGCAAAACAAAAATTGAGAAGGCAGGCCCAAAGACAAGACCCAAAGTTCTTGCCTCGCAAAGCAAGCTAAATGTTCTTAAAACAAGTACAATTCGTGCTTAATTTCAGTTAAGCTCGAAATGAGCATAACATTTGCGTAAGAAGAAAGCTTTGGAATCGAGCAAAAGCAAAAGCTATTAAAAATCTAGAAAAATCTTGGTTTGTTCCAATTTTCAAACGACTTAAAACAAGTTCGTCTGTGCTTAAACGTTGCTGTCAGGCAAAAGCGAGCAAAAAACGACACAAATCATTTCAACGACTGCGTTTGAGCAAGAGCTTATATTAAGTTTTTTCGTACTTTAAACAAGAATTTTACGCTTAAAGCCAGCAATTTTTGTCCAAGCTTACTTTCCAGACTAAACTTACCTTATTTAAGTTGATTTTGAATCTAGTCTTTTCCGCTCGTTCTTATATTTAAAATAATTTTAGGGAATGTGAAAATGTTTTTAGTCTTAAAACAAGACCTACCAGACTTTGCAGATAGTCCAGAGATTATCTTCTCTTCACATCAGACCAAACATGCGCTGCCCCTCTCTACGCCCAACGCGAACGACTATATCTTTCATAGTTTTCGAGCGAGAATAATCTAATTTGGAATGAAGACCACTTTATGAGCAACATGCCGAAGATTTGATACCCTTTGCCGATATGTGAAAAGAAATATCTTGGAAAACAAACAACAACTCAACTTTCGATCGATTCTTTCCATAGAGCTGTATAATATAGAAGTGCGATCGTGATAAGATTTCGATTATATATGTATATATTGGAAGCATAGTTTAAAGATTAAAGATGCCAATTTTGGTCAAGATATCTTAATAAACAAAGAAGCATTCCATACTAGAACTTACTTTTCGACCTATCATTGCTATGGCAGCTATATGATATAGCACTCCGATCCGGCCGATTCCGACATAATATGTACGACCTGCAACAGTAAGACGAAAATTTTCAAAACGTTAGACAGACGAACGGACGGACGGACGGCTATATAAACTCGGCTGTTGGTCTATCTGATCTGATCTGATCCAGAAGATATATGCTCTCGGCGATGTCTCCTGCTATGCGTTACACATTTCATCAAAAAACCATAATACCCTCTGCAAGAGTATACAAACGAGCAATCTTCATAAATTTCGGATGCTTTAAGCTTTTTATTGATCGCGCGAGCATTGTTCCCGGCTGTTTCTCTCAGTGTATGTCAGGCGGCAGTTGGCAATAGAAATTTGCGGTCGAAGGCCCAACAAATATTTGGCCACAAATTGTTATTATGATTGTTGTCGTTGTTGTTGTTGTCGTTGTTGTTGTTGTTGTTGCCATTGCGTGCAGCGCGCGTCATTCCCGATGATTAATGACAATTTTCCGGACGTAGCCGTGTCCATGTCCGTGTGATTCTGATGGCTCAGCCTTCTCACTTCCACAGGCCATCTTCCTCTCTCTCTCTCTCTCTCTCTCTCTCTCTCTCACTCTCTCTTTCTCTTCACATCTCTCTCTCCTGGCTGTCTGTCCGTGCTGCTATCTTTTTGGACGTCTCTGTCGCCGATAACATTTAATTGCTCTGCGATATATCACAAGATAGCGCAACACATGAGCGTGCGTGACGGGGGATGGGGGGGGGGGGGGGGGGGGGGGGGGGGGGGTGGTTTGTTTGGCCTTAAGACTCGAAATTAAATAAAATACATAAAGATGAGCATATATGTATGTATGTGGCATAGTATATACCATATAAAGTATATCAATATTTGCATTGCTGCACTTTTTTTTTGTCAGCAGCTTTAAAAGAAGCCAAATGCGGCTCTGCTCGACCAGCAGATACCCTGTACTTAGTGTAGCGGTGTTCGACCGCCTTGACACACATTATGGTATTCGATTTTGTGACTGACCAAAATGAGAAATATTCCAGGACAGTCTACACATCAAATTTGGCGGCTCTGGCTCTTGTGAGCTGTGAGATATGCTGATAAAAGCACAAAGTTCGATAGCGATATTTATCGATTTTATGCTAACAGGTGCGAGTTATCGATTACTCTCAATAAACTTAATCTTACCCGCCTTGAAGTCTCTTCAAGTCTCTAGCTCTTATTTTATCCGAGATGCAAACATAGCTGAATCAAAGTGGGGACTCTTGCTGATCATGAATATATATATATACATACATATATATATATATATATGTGCTTTAAGGGCCTTCTGCTGCCTGTTACATGCATTGGCTCGCCGTTATCTTGCCCCTTTGTACACATTTGCGTTGGGCACAGGGTATAAATATTTCATTTTCCCCTGCAAATTGATAAATAATTCAGATAGAGCCTGTCGCACATTTGTTTGCCATATTCAAGCACTGTAAATTTAATATTGATTCGAAGAAGTCTTTGTTTTTTTTTGTTTTTTTTTTGAAGTCCATCTATAATTGACATAGGGTATACAAAATCACGCATACGCCGCGGTTGACAAAGGCCAAAGGCTGCGCGTGTGTTTGTGTGTGACTGAGTTTATTAGTGCGCGCACATTTGGCCAATTCCAGAGCACACGGCATTAATTGTGGTTGGTAGTTGGGCGCCGCTGTTGCTGCCGCCAGTTTCTGCCGCCGGTTTCTCGTTTAGGGGCAACCGCAAAAGTATTTAAGAAAGTTGGCTGAAAAAAAGAAATAATACATATATATATATATAAATGGTAACTTGGGCTGGCTTGTTGGTGCCAGGCACACGCTGACACTTTTACCTTTTGCAGGGGGGAGGGGGGCGTGGCCGACAGAGGGGCATGGCGACGACAACAGCAAGAAGAAGAAGACGAAGACGAAGTAACGATTTGCAGTTGCAGGCGACGACAATTCTTTTGTTTTACGTGGGCAGCAATCGAGCAGCAAATGACAATTATTTGCCTTGCGGTTAGCTGCAACTGGACTGTTGTCTCTGTGTCTGGCTGGCGGTCGGCGGGTTGCGGCTTGAGGGGAGAGGGGAGGGGAGGGGAGGGGGGTTTAGACCTGGCCACAATGATAAATTTATTTAATTTGCCATAAATTGCTCAAGTAACTAAGACGACGCACGCAATGTCGTGGCAGCAACAGCTCCAACCACTACACAACCGCAGAAAACACACACACACACACACACACACACACACACATACACACACGGAGACAACACACACACAAAGCTGGGGCACGCTTTGGCCAGGCAAAAGTTTTTTGTTCTATGCAAAACAAGGCACAGAAATTAACGTTTGTCACATTGCGCAGGGAATGCGACAAATCAGTGGCAACAACTTGCTAACTTTCCGAGCGGGTTGGGGGATAACTGGGGGGTGGGGGGGTAGGTAGCCCAGAAGCAGTCAGACTGACAGACAGACAGACACACAGTATGTCTTCACACACACGAACACACACACACACACACGCGAGCGTCAAACAATTTCATCGATTTTGTTGTGGCAGACGGAGTCGAAAGCCCAAAAGCGAAGACACATCAACAAAACCGCAGAGTTTGCCGGACTAGCAGATATACCCTGTTAACGCAATTTCGTATATTTCCTATATTCAGTCGTATATTCGATCTCAGGGATTCTAAGCCGGGAATTCGAACTCGTGCAACCGAACTTTAGGATTCGCGGTTAGAGATTTCGACTCGGAGATTCTAGCTGGAGCCGAAATTATAACCTGGGGCTTCGAGCCAGGAAATTCCAGCCAAGGGATTCCAGCTTAGGGATTGCAGATTGAGGATTCGAATTCGCAGATTCGAACTCAGGGATTCGAACCTGGGTGTTCCTGCTTGGGAATCCGAGCCCGGTAAGTCAGGGCTTGGATCGCGATGAATCGGGCAATTCGAGCTTGGGATTTTAAACTCTTGGATTCCAACTCGGGAAATTAAACTCTGGGATTCGAGCTTGGGCATTAGAATCCGAAATTCGAACTCAGAGAATTGGAACGCAAGGGTCGAGCCCGGAGATTTAATTCCGGTAATTTGAATTATGATTATTGAGAGCATATAAACTATCTGCCAAAAATATACCTTAGCTATTGCCTACTATGGTCTTCGCCATAGTTAACACGACGCATACATACCCTGCAGAAAAATTCGAACCCTTTTTTGCATGAAATAATAGCTGCCATGTATCTGAATACATAAATATATATATGCTATACATGTTACCTCTATCTGTTTGTTATCCTTGCCACAGTACAGTGCTGAGTACAGGGTATCTGCTTTGAACTTTGGAGCTGTGGAATTTGGCCAACAAGTTGGCAGTTGCCACTGATATCGACGCTAACTTACAAGTATTTATGCAATGTTTACATTGTGTGCTTAATGCCTATGTCCTGTGCTACTATGCGACCTGCCCATCCCCATCCCCGTCCCCAGCCCCGTCCCCAGCCCGGACAGTGCGCCCCTGCGCAAACAGCGCCACATGCAAAGGGGCACTTAAAACTGCAGACGCCACATAATTGTCGCCCCTGCAGCTGCAACACACAGAGACACAACTGACAACTGTCGCAGCAGCAGCTGCTGCTACTTTTGACACGGTTACCCCCCCCCCCCCCCCCTCCCCCTCCTCTACCTGAGTATCTGTGCGTGTGTGTGTGTGTGTGTGCGCCACGGCGCATCAACAGTCGGTGCAACCAGGCCAAACTTTTGGCCCCGAATGCCCGCCGGCTAATGACTCATTAAATAACGCGGCTTGCGGCTGCAACCGCCTACAAGGGGCATGGTCTGCTTACAGAGCCCACCTACACACACACACACACACACACACACAGAGAGAGGGCAGGCATTGTGTGTGTGCATATTCATGAGCTAAGCGACGTGAGGAGCTTCGTGTTAAGCTGCCATTTTGACGTTGCCTGCCAGTGTTTACACAGCAAAAAACCAGAGAAAGAGAACGGCAGAGGGGGAGGGTGGGGAAGAGGGAGAGGAAGAACGAGTGCACTTGAATGACAACGAGTATGAGCATGAGTATAATTATGAATATGAATATGACAATCAATCAAGCGAGCGTCAGTCGAACTCAGCTTGAAATTCGTTTGCTTAAACGAAACGAAGACGACGAACGACAGTCACGACAGTCACGACAGCAGACACTTGACATGAATCCTGTGGCAAGCGGCAAGTGGCAAGTGGCAAGCATAAAATGGCTGCCACACTGGGCTCGTCTACATTTCGGGCTTATTTGAAATTATGAATTTAACTACTCATTTGCCAAATGAGTGAATGAGTGATTCCATTTTGTTGCCCCAACATTGTCAGTACTCGTTAGTATTTATGACCGAATACGCTTTAAGTACTCATGGGCATAAATCATGTGAATACATTCAAACAAATGCGAATACGAATCAATTTCGATCATTCAGGAATATCATTTAGTTTTTTCTCATTTATTTTATGGTGTAGTACTGCGAGGAATGTGTAACTCATAACGAGTTGAATATATATATATGCAAATATTATGCATTTATTCAATTTATTCACAGTACTTACTCATAATTATTCGATTATATGTGAATTTGACACGTTTTTTGATAACAAACTTTGTGCATTGAAAACGGTTAGAACCAGCTTGCTTTCCTTCGTAGGTTCGATTTGCCAACCTGGCTTTTCACATCCATTAATCTTAATCTTTCGGGCTAAAGTTTTAATTAAATGAACGGTTAGAGCCAGCTTGCTGCATTTGGTAGGCTTGGTTTGTTATTCTGGTTTTCCCATCCATGAGCCGAGAGTTTGGTTAATTCTCTGTCCCTCATATATTGTCAAAACCTCAACAGATTTTAACTGAACCTTGACCTAAGAAGAGCAATTGAATGAACGGTTAGAACCAGCTTGCTGTCTCTTGTAGATTCGATTTGTCAACCTGGCTTTTCACACGCATGAGACTAAATTCTAATTTAACTCTTAGACCCTTATATATGTTTCAAAATCTTAGCAGATTTTAGATAAAACTAACTTGCAAAAGAAATGAGAATAACGGTTAGAACCAGCTTGCTGTCTCCTACTCCTGTTCAAATCTTTTGTTCCTCCTCGTTTTTTTAGTTTTTAATCAAATGAATAAATAGAAATTCCCAATACTACAAGCCGTTGCGTTTGCAACCCTTTTCACGGTTTCGCTAGTACAACATTTTGACAGCCAGTTTAACTGACTGTTAAATATTTTACAAGGCACTCTTCTTTGCGACTATGCAATTCTTTATGTTACTCCTCGAGCTGCGTGCAGTTTCTTTTCATATGTTCCACATTCTTTAAGTATCTTAAACGTCTATAGTTTGTTTTATTTATTAAATTAATGTTTATGAGAATAGTTAAAAATCGATTAAACTATTTAGAAAAGGTTTTCATTTATTTCACTTCCTGGGGAAGGGGCTAATGCTGCCGGTCTGTTCAATTTCCGATGAACGTTCGGAATATGCTGTAATTACTCACACGGCCATCAAGATACTCGAGCAGACGTCACACAATTACAGTTACATGTACAGTTAGCTTTTTACAATTTACCGTTACATTTACAGCTACATTTACAGTTTTGGCTGCGGCTGCTTGTTCCGCAACAAAAATATTGCGTATACGCGACGTGCAACGCACGGAAATCGATTATAGACCTGACGGCAAACTGTTTATCGCTTATAGTTTTTTGCTTAATTAAAGCAACATTTTGTTGGGCGGGCTGAGGGGAACGGGGCTGACTAATAACTCATTTGCATGGCTCGACAAAACTTGTCAGTTGGCGTGGCCGCCTTTAAATGTCGTTAGAAGACGCGCAAAGCGTGTTTTAAAGCGCGTCAAGGACATTTTCTATACCCTGCATGCTGAAAGAAGGGCAGGGGGGGCTTGTGGCTTTGTAGGGTTGGGGAATGGTTCGCGTCTATTGTGTGCACTTTGCGGCAAATAAGTGAGTTAATGAGTCGATCAGCGCAGACTGAAAGCACGGCAAAGTGGTTGAGTGGGGGAGCTGCGCTAACGAGCAATAATCAAATCAAAATACTTTTTATTATTACCAAATGACAACAGCAACAACAAATACAACAAATTGTCAAGCTGCTAAAAAACGCTTTTAAACGACAGCAACAACAATACACACACACACACACACACACACTCACTGTGGATTCTGCTGTCAATGTTGATGTGACTACTACAAGCATTCTTTTAAATACCCTGTAATCATTTAACAGGGAAATACAGCATGCAGTACAATAAGTTGACAGAGATTATAAAAAAAAAATTATTAAAAGAAAATATTTTATAATTGAAAATGAGTGGAAAATGTCATACAAATGTTATATCACTCATTTTCCACTGTGGCTGGTGGAATTCTTCAAAACTTCAGATTGACGTCAGTCAAACAGAGGTTCAGGTCAGTAATTTCGTCAAGACTTCATATTGG
Organism: Drosophila borealis; assembly: GCA_035045885.1. Lineage (NCBI taxonomy): Eukaryota > Metazoa > Arthropoda > Insecta > Diptera > Drosophilidae > Drosophila > Drosophila borealis. Next base: position 115,331 of record JAWNOR010000428.1, on the reverse strand, counting down.
GGCCAATCAGTCAGACAATCAGTGGGTCAGGGCAAGCATACAAAAGCTTTCCACTAATTTTCCACTTTGACGGGTGAAATTAAGACGACATTTTGGCGTAAACTGAACAGTTTAGCTTCTTTTTACGGCTTGTGCTTTGATTACCAATAAGCCAATAAGACAGCCAATTAGTCAGTAAATCAGTCAGTCAGTCAGTCAATCAGTCAGTCAATCAGGCAGTCAATCAGTCAATCAATTAGTCAGAACAGGGCCTTTTATATATGTGTAACTAACTAGGTCTTTGTATAAAATGCTTTAAGAATCGCTTTACAGGGTGACTCTCGAGTTGTTATGTATATATAAACATTTTTTTTGTTGTATATTGTGTTAGTCTACCCATTGAAATGGGGTCAAAAGGGTATAATGATTTAGTGCAAACAGAGAAAAAATGCCATGAAATATATAAATATATTCTTGATGTGGACGACGAGCTGAGTCGATCTGGAAAACTAAAAGATCCAAAAGAAGAAGCAAAGCTGTTGTGTGTCTTTGTGTGTGTGTGTGTGTGTGTGTGTGTGTGTGTGTGTGTGTGTGTGTGTGTGTGTGTGTGTGTGTGTGTGTGTGTGTGTGTGTGTGTGTGTGTGTGTGTGTGTGTGTGTGTGTGTGTGTGTGTGTGTGTGTGTGTGTGTGTGCGTGGAATGCAGCTGGCATGCTTGTAAAGGCAGCTTGCCGCTGAGTTGAGGGCATTTGCTAGTCGGGCATTCTTAGTCGGCTTTTTTTTTTTGAATTTTCATTTTGTTACACTCGTTGCCGCAAAGTGAAAATGTTGCTAGCACGCCCCCTCGGCCGCCCCGCCAATCCGTCCCCTTGTCTCCTGTCAGCTGCAGCTGGCCCGCAAGCTTCACTAGCGTTCCCCATAAGACCGTAACGCCAACATCCAGACAGCCAGACAGCCCTGCAGCCGGGTAACCGTGCATCCAGGCATACATGACTCGCACCACCCGCCCCACCACCCCTCGCAGCAGCAGCAGCAGCAGCAGCGGAGGCAGCGGCAACTTGTGCCACACTCAACTTTGTTTGTTTGCGGTTTTGGCTTCTGCGCTTTTGCGTTTTCCATGCGCCGCGTATCAATTATCGTCTCGAATTTAGTGCCTGCCTGCGAGTGTGCGCGTGTGTGTGTGTGTGTCTTTTTGATTTTCTTTTCTTTTTTCGTTGCATACTTGCAGGCGGCGCGTTTTAAGTTCAAGTGCAAATGAGTGCAGGAGCTGGCAACGAGCTGCTGGTCATTCATTCACTTATTCACGCATTCGAAACACTCGCATGCACTCAATTCATTCACTTGTGCGCTGCTGTGCGCCTGCTGACAAGGCTCTCATTTCAGCAGACAGAGAGACAGAGAGAGAGAGAGAAAGAGAGAGTGTGTGTGTGTGAGAAAGAGAGAGAGAGAGAGCGTAGCAGAGAGAAACTGAGGAAAGCAGCGAGAGAAATTCCACACGACCATTTGACACTTGAACCAGTTGTTGTGGCTGCTGCTCCTCTGTGTGTGTGTGTGTGAGTATGCCTGTGTGTGTGCGTAAGTAACTGCAACTGTGATTTGAAGTCGACTGCTGCCAATTGCTGTTTGCCTGTTGCTTCTCGCCCAATTTGAGAGATGTTTTTTTTTGTTCTTTGCTTTTTCATCTTGTTTTATTTTATTTTATTTTTTATTTATATTTTGTGTTTTTGTTTTTGTTGTTTTTGGGTGGGTTTTGGGCGGATTATAAATGCTGCACGTAATTTGTTTACCTGTGTCCTGAGCATCAAACGAGCCGGCAAATGGCTTACCAGCTGCCCCTCTGCTACCTTTCCCGCTCCCCGCTCCCCACGACGCCCCTTTTCTCTGTCTGAGGCTAGCACATAATTGGAAGCCTTTCTTTAAAATACCCTGTCTGCATGGGAACGACAAAAGAGGCTAGCATACGATTGGGCATTGGCTTTGTTGCAGGCGTACGTATCTGTACTCTGAGCTGTCTATATGAAGTGTATCTCAGTCTTTAGATAGATATATATAAATAGATGAATATATAGATATATAGATTGATCAATATATAGGTAGATAGACAGATTGATATATAGATAGATAGATAGATATATATGTAGATAGATAGACAGACAGACAAATATATACATAGTAGAAAGATAGATAGATATATAGATAGATAAATCGATTGTTAGTTGATAGATAAATATATTGATTAATTGATTTGTATTAATTGATTGGTAGAAAGATTAATAGATAGTTTGATAGACAGATAGATGGATGCAGGTATTCAAATATAGATAGATTGATAAATAGATAGATAAATAGTCTCTATATTTTTAATCTCTATAATCAGAGATATACCCAAGCGTATATTAATTAAACTTTCTATTCGTCCATTTATCTTTTTATTTGTATTATCTTGTTGCTCATTTAACTATTGATGTCGTTTATTATTAATTAATGATCCATAAATATATAAGGAAATTTATCTATTTAGGTAAAGATATATTATTATTTATTTTAATTTGTTATCTATCTTCATCATGCATTTATCTATTAGACTGTCTATACGTATAGTTTTATCTATATTCTTCAATTGTTTTGAGCATCTATTTCACATCCAGCTATTTACCTGCATAGTTAGCTAAATACAGGGTATTTTGAAGTCGAGCGCTCTGGACCGCAAGCAGCTCCTGTTGCCTGTTTCTTTTGGCTATTTGCCATATATTTTTTTATATATTATTTTTTTTTGTTGGGTTTGATGAGTTTGGCAGCCAAATCCGGCAGCTGCCATATGTTGGCCATTATTGAATCTTTAATGTCAATAAGCAAAAGCTATTCCGCTTCTCTCTGTCTGCACCTTTGTGCCTGCCACTTGCCACCTGCCACCTGCCACATGGCGCTTGCCACGCCTCTCGCCGCATTCTTGGTCTGCAAATTGAGTTGCATGCTTTGAGGCGCAAAGGGAATTGTCAAAGCGCATTCTCGGGCCTCGGGTAGGCGTGGCAGGGCGCGGAGGCGTGCCAATTGCGCCATAGACAAACTTGGCAATAATAATAAGAAAACGCTTTTGGCAGCTTCGTGTTGCAAATTGCGAGCAGCAAAGCAAAAGAACAAAGAAAAAAACCAGAAACAAAACTTTAGCGATTTGTGAGCGCCCAAAAAGTAGTTAAAGTTGGCGCTGCAGTTAACCACAACGACGACGACGACGACGACAATTGTTGATTTATGGCGGCCAATGGCCCCAATGAACCCTACAAACCAACAGACAAAACAAAAAACGAAAAAGAAATCGCCTCAAGCCTAAATCCGCAAGCCAACCAATGCGAAGCCAGCCTCACCTGAAGCCAGCTGAAGGCATTTGCATTAATTGAATGCGCCAAGGCAAGTCAAAAGAATAACAAGCAGAAGTAAACATTTCCAAAACAAATACACAAATATGTTAAGCCAAAAAGCAAACAAGATTGCGCTGCCTGACCAGGAGATGCCCTGCACCCAGCGCCAGGCTGGCATTGCAAACACTCGAGTCCTCTTCTTGATCTGAAGTCCGATCTTCAGAATATTTGCCAAAATATGGCAAAGAAATATGTCATATATGATACATACACCAAAGCGCAAGGCTGTAGCTTTAAAGAAGAGGTGAGGGGGGGAGGGTATCCAAAAAGTCTGTGTTGACTCTACGAAATTCTATATGCCGAGTTTGGTGTAGCTAGCTCTTATAATCTTCGATTTATGCTTAAGAAACCAAATATATTTCTAAATCGATATTTATCGATATTATTGAAATGGGAGCAGATATTGAAACAAAGTAATAACTGCGTGACATTTTTCAAGTCCCAAACTTTTATACATTTATTTTCACATAGATTAGGAATATATGTATGTATATATGCTCTATGGGCTGGGAAATGTCCACTTCGATGTTTCCTTCGATACAATTCGTGCCAAAGCCAAACAAACCTACACAAGGGAAGAATGCATTTAAAGAAGAATTAAGTTGAAAATCATTTTTGCTGCACATTTATTGTTATTTATTATTTATTATTGTCTAGTAAATACAACAAGTAAGAGTGCTCTAGTGGGGAGTGCCCGACTAGGCGATGCCACGAACCTTTTTCTACCAACACCAAATGCAGCTATAAGATGAAATATACTTGATTTGTATATATTGTTGTAGTAAATGCATGTCAACTTTGCTGACTCTTGCTCTTAATACCAAAGAGATTTGTTAAAAAAAAACGGGAATTCGATTTTTATCGATTTCTAAGAAACGGGGCAAGTTATCGATTATCGGAAACAAACTCGCACTGCGCGGGCACGAGGAGGACCTTAGTTTAATTTTCAGTTTCTAGCTCCTATAGATTCTGAGAACGGACAGACGGACAAACGGACAGACAGACGAACATATCTAGATCGACTCGGAGTTTGATGATCTAGATCAAGAATATATATACTTTATGTGTTCGGATATGCTTTCTTCTGCCCGTTACATACATTTGCACAAAAAAATTATACCCTTTTTAACCATTTTCAATGAATTCTGGGTATGAAAATGATAACTTTTAGGAACTAGCCAGGCTTTGACTTACCCTGTAAATGTTGAATCAAGCCTAGATCCGTATCCAGCTTGTAACTCTTTTGGAAGCTGGATTGATCAGTTGAAATACTTAATTTAATTAGGTTTTATTTAAAGCTTTAAATAGCTTTGATTTACACAGATTTTTAGATGCATCCCCCAAAAGTATGCAATGGATATTTAAGCTTTTTAATTTGGACTATTTTCTATTCCCTTTGACATTTTGGTGTGGACAAAGTATCTGTTGCAAATTAAATGTCCGCTTATTGTTGCTATAATCTGCAAATTATATACACTTACATATATATATTTATACGTATATATATATATGTATACATATATCTATTTTGTGTTATTTTTTTGGCTTGAGGCAGCTGGAGCTGAAAAAAAAAAACTGGAAGCTAGCTCTGATTACACTTGAGCCAAGTGACACGCCCCCAGTTTTTGGCGTGCGCCTCTTGTCTTTGCTTTTAATTAGCCGCTGCTCTCTGTTGTTACACCGCCACCCCCCCCCCCTCCCCCTCCAGCCCTTCGCCAACCACCCTTGAACTCGTTCTGTGCGTTTTCTTTTATTTTGTCGCCCCCGCCCTTTGGCAAAACTTCTCGCTCTCTTGTAATCAAATCCGCGTTGCTTGCCACTTTGTGTTGCAAAGGCAACAACAGGCGGCAGAAGATGAATGAAAAGTGTGAAAAATATTTGTGAAAATGCTTAAGTTGACTGGAATTTAAGGCGGCGTCCTGTCCAACGGCAACAACAACAGCGGTGGGCGGGGCAGGCACACAGCAAAAAAAAAAGGGTTCAAAAAGGCAAAAGCATGCACAGGAAACTGTGGCTAACGATGCTTTAGCAGAGCTGTAGCCGGAGCCGGAGGTGTGGCATGGTCGCTGTGTCAGTGCGAGTAGCTTGTCAGGCTTATCAACTTATCAACACACAACACTCAGACACACACACACACACACATACAGCCAAAGACAGACACCTAACAAACTTTTGCTTTCAAGTTGGCAACTGACAAATTTGTCGAAAAAGTGGGAAATGCTTGTTAAACTGCATCCGGTTGAGGGCTAATTGCAACATTGCCAGTCCAAAAATATATATATTTCCAAAATATATACCCATATATCAGCCACATAAAAGGGCGAAGCTGCCTGATACCCTGCAATTTAGTTGCAGCAAACCGAAATTAAATATAAAAACTAAAAATGCTGCTATTACAATTTATTTAGTTAGATCATTTTTAATATAAAAAAAGTGCTGAGCTAATATACGAAATTTGGCATATCCAGCCTCTATACTCTCTGAGTTTAATGGATTTGATATACTTGCGAAAACAGCTGTGCGGATTACCATGAAATTAAGTATGCTTCTGCAACTGACAAAAAAGGAAGCCACATACCAAATTTTCCAGCAATCGGACCAATAGTCTCTGAGTTGAATGGTTGTGTTTGAAAAGTTCGAGAAGTGTTCTGCGGAGTGCTTAAATATTAAGTATGCTACAGTAACAGATAAAAAGGAACCCAAATACCAAATTTTCCAGCAATCGGACCTATAATCCCCGAGTTCGATGGGTTAATTGATAAAGCTAAGCCCTACAGATAGTATCGACTGTGTCATGCAACAGCACAAATTGTGTGCTAAACTTTTGATGTTCATTCACTCATATTTACAGGGTATATATGTATGTGTGGGTATGCATAAATCTAAACTCGAATACCTTTCTTATGACCCTTTCAGATTGCAGTGCCAGCGAATATAGATGCCGCAATGGACAGTGCATTGAGGCCAGCAGGCTTTGCGACAATATCGTGGATTGTCCCGATGGCGAGGATGAGGGCGATGAATGCCGTAAGTTGAGAGAACTGAGAACAGATCTATTAAATGCCAAAAACCCTACAGACACACACACACACACACACACACACACACCTATATACACACACAAACACACACCCTAGACACACATATATGTATGTACGTATATTTTTGGTAGACGTTAGCCCAAAGTATTTTGGATACGTCTATGCGTAAACACTAAGTTTGACTAAGATGTTTAGCTGTAAGCCATTTAGATAGTCGATAATCGATAACCGCTGCCGATTGCCGATAACCGATAAACGTAACTGTAGCGGCAACCGGTCGTAGCCATTGTAATCTTCCCGTATTAAGCTAAGTATGCTTACGGTAACTGTCCCCATAAGCCACACCGATTAACCAAAGTTATTAACCACTAACCACTAACCAAATTATTTTTTTACTCTCTCTGCTTTCTCTCTCTCTCTCTCTCTCACTCACTACCGCCCGCCCGCTCGCGAATGGGGGCAACAACTAACACATAAATAAATATTAAAAAAAAAAACCCCATTACCGTTATACGCCCAACGTTACTAACGCCCACATCAGCCGCCGCCTGCAGCGGCATGGAGTATCAATGTCGCGATGGCACCCGCTGCATCAGCGTCAGCCAGCAATGCGATGGCCACGCCGATTGCAACGATGCCGACGATGAGGAGCACTGCGATGGAAGTGAGTATCAATCATTGCCAGACGAAGATCAATCAATCAATCAATTCATCAAAACAAAAAGAATGCATACATTTGCTGAGCACACTGATTCCAAAAGATAAAGTCATTTGTTAAAACTATTCACTCGCTCTCACTCTCACTCTGTCTTTTTCTGCTACTGTCAATCACATTTGATTGAGACAGTTACTTAGCGCAGCCAACTTAACCTGCACATCATTTATTTCTGGTGTTGCCAGATGTCTTAAGCAGAGTATTTAGGCAGAGCAATTTGTTGCTTAAAATAAAATATTTGTCAAGCAAGCTCAATCAATTAGCTTATTCGATGACTGTGCATTGTCCTTTCAAATGATTGACAGAGCCCTCTACTCAATACAAATTCAAACGGTCAATTAAATAAAAGATTGTTACCGTATGCTTCAATAGTATACAAATTGCTTTATGCTTTAGAAATCTAGTGTGTAGCACACATGCATCAATCAATCAATCAATCAATCATTTGCATTATGCTCATTTGTTAACTATTTTGCTCTCCCTTTACCCACACTGTCACTCTCTCTGCCCCTGTCTCTTTGCACTTTTTTGCCATGCTGCTCAGTTGTGCCAAAGCTGCGCTACACGTGCCCCAAGGGCAAATTCACCTGTCGCGATCTCAGCTGCATTTCGATTGTGCATCGTTGCGATGGAAGCGCCGATTGTCCGCACGATCGCTCCGACGAGGAGGGTTGCCGTATGTCTTAACTCCTCGTTCTCGTTTCATTTTGATATGTTCTGTACATGGCACACTTTCTCTCTCCCTCTCTTCTTTCCACCCACCTTCCCCCTCCACCTCTCTCTCTCTCTCTCTCTCTCTTTCTCTCTCGCCCATTGCTCACATGCAGCCTGTCTGTACGACAAATGGCAATGCGATGATGGCACTTGCATTGCCAAGGAGATGCTCTGCAATGGCAACATCGATTGCCCCGAGGATATATCCGATGAGCGCTACTGCGAGGGTGAGTGTGTGTGTGTGTGTGTGTGTGAATGTTCGTGCCTGGATGTGTGCGTGCGTGTATGAATGTTGTAGTTGCTCGAGAGTGTGTGCACACTCGCAGGTAAGTTGGTCACGCGCACCGTCAACGCCCGTCAACGCTGTTACTGCTACCCTACTTTTTATCGCTACACAACACTGTCGTGCACTTATCGATTTATGCCCTGTCGGCTGTCAGGCTACTGGCGAAGCGCCAGCGACGATTCCAATCCACTTCCTCGAAACACTCACCACATTTACAGCGCATCACTAACCCATCCATAGACATATCCATACACATTGCCGACTATCGGTTATCGATAACACATTACACAACACTCAGGTGGCTACGATGCCGATGATCAGTGTCAGTTCACTGAGTTCCGCTGTGGGAACGGTGAGTGCATACCGATGCGTCAGGTGTGCGATAACATCTACGATTGTAACGATTACACAGACGAGCAAGACTGCGGTAAGTGCTCTGTCTCTGGCATTGTTATCAATAAGCGTCTCTGTTATGAAATAAGCTTCTATGTGTATTGCTTACTGCGGTTCTCTGTTTATATTTGGTAACTCTTGGTGACTGCTCAATGTTTACAGCGACTCTCTCGATATCTTCTCCTACACTCTTCCCTATGTGTATCGCTTCTAATTTCGATAGTTATTTATCGAATGCTTACGCGTCTTTGTGGTAGCTCTTATGCGTGTCAACTGCCAAAAATTATGATTTTTTACTTAACAAATTTACATTTTATTTCTCTTCTTTCCCAATTCGACCTGAACAAACAAAAAAATAAAAAATAAAACAAAAACAAAATCCGAAAAAATGTACCAAAATATGTGAACAAACTTGAACGTTTGTGGTTGTGGTTATCGAATGTCCAAAAACTAATCGATTAATTGCACGCTACAAAAACTACAATCCAACTCCTCGCAACTGGAAAAACAACAACATCAATTGGCTCAACTGCAAAATTTGCATGCTCAAAACTTAACAAACCCAAAAAAAAAATCGATAACGATGTCCAATCCATCTCACAAATATCCCAAACCCGTATCCATATATATCAACGGTTCTGCATGCGGTTACCACCCCAACATCCTTACCCGACTCCCAAAACCGATAACAATGACAAATGCATGCGGCTCGCAGATTTGAACGATGACAACGAAGGGCCCGATAACGATAACGATTCCGATACCGTCGATAGAGATGGCATTATACGCAATTATGCAGACCATCACCGTCGGCGACCACCGCCGAAAATTGGCCGCGATAACGATAACAATATCCATATCGGCATGCACGAGCTCGATGAGAAAGAGTACGCAGTGTACTTGCCCCACGACCTATATGAAAAGTCAAGTCCCCAAAATCCGTGCGCCTCCAATCAATTCGAATGCGCGAACAAAGTCTGCATACCGCTCCACTTGCGCTGCGATGGCAGCTACCACTGCAACGATAAAAGCGACGAGGATAATTGCGAACGCTATAAGCGTCCCACAACCACCAGGCGACCCGTGACGGCCGCACCGACGCCCTATTACTGGGCAACGGTGCCGCCGGGCTCACTGGAGCGCCAGACAACAATGGCAACACAATCACCATACAAAGTAACAGCAGGCACGCGTCCAACCACTAACCCAATACCAATACCAATAACAACGAGAGGAGTTCTAACGAGTAGGTGTCTTATGTCTAAAAGTAAAACGAAAAACCGTCTTGCAGGTAGCGCGTAAGCAATGCTAGTAGCTTGGGTTTGAATTAACGAGTAACGAGCAACGAGCTGTCTTGCAGCTCTAAATGTTTGGGTAAAACAAAAAAACGTCTAGCGAGTAGGCTGTTGTGCAATGCAAGTAACGAGTAGCGATCAGCGAGTGACGAGTTGCTAACAGCGAGTCACGAGTTGCTAACAGCGAGTCACGAGTTGCTAGCAGCGAGTCACGAGTTGCTAGCAGCGAGTCACGAGTTGCTAGCAGCGCGTAACGAGTTGCTAGCAGCGAGTATTGAATGGCTTGCAGGAAGCAACAAATTGCTTGCAGCGAGTAACGAGTTGTTTGCAGCGCGTAACGAGTGACGAGTTGCTAACAGTCAGTAATGTGTTACGAGCTGCTATCAGCCAGTAATGAGTTGATAGCAGCGAGTAAAGAGTGACGAGTTGTTAGCAGCGAGTAAAGAGTGACGAGTTGTTAGCAGCGAGTAAAGAGTGACGAGCTGCTGCGCTGCGCTCACCGTTTGGGTGCTGGTGTAATTCTTTAGCTAAGACGGGTTCCACAACAAAGTGCATGCCATGTTTGTGATTCTAGCATTGTACATTGAAATTTACTTAAGCTAAGCTCACACACACGCACACACACACACACACACAAACACACAAAAGCAATCAACTAGATATAAAGTAAAGCATTTAATTTAGCATTTAATGTTACGTTATTTTTAAATATTGCCCCACTATTTCTTTTTTTTTTTAATTATAATCGCCAAACACATACATACTCCCCTCTCTATCTCTCTCGCTCTCTTTCTCATGCACTCACTGTAACTCTCTTGTTTCTCTTTTTTTATGTTATTTATGTACCCGCTCGCTCGTATTATTAAAAATATGCCTTGCCAAACACCGACCCCGACATCCACACAATATCAAAAAAAAAACCAAACACCATTTATAGACAGCTCATCATCATCATCATCGTCATCGTCATCGTCATCATCATCATCATTGCCCAGCAATTGCCTCGAAAACATTGAATTCGCGTGCCACAATCGCGATTGCATTCCGATTGAGAGCGTCTGCGATGACATTCCCGACTGCCAAGAGCATGAGGATGAGGACTATGCACTTTGCAATTGCAGCAGTGACAAGGTGAGTTCCATCCCTCACACAGACACACACACACACATACACAGACGCAAACGCAGACACATACATACATCACATACATACATAAACAATACATGTGTTTTCTCAGTACAAATGTGTGCGCGGCGGCGGTTGCATACCCAAAACCCAAGTCTGCGATGGCAAATCTCAGTGCCGCGATGGCAGCGATGAGAGCGCATGCCGTAAGTAGCAAACCACTGAATTTCTGCTTTACCAATTCACGCATTTCCCATGTACGCACAATACCAATCCCCCGACCCCCCATGGTCACACTCGCACCACAAGTCTGCCTATGCGAAACGAACTAATTGCCTAACTAACTAAACTTAAACTACATTCCTGTTGGGTATGGATATATATTATAATATTAAATAATCTTACATATCGCTTAGAGATGGGCGCGTGTCGTGACACGACGCGTGAGCATCTGCTGCCTTTTCACAAAAATATACCAAACGCGTCCATTATGATAAAGGTTTTATTTAACTTACATTATTATATTAATAATCTATTAAAATATATTTTATATATTATTTAACTAATTAATCTTATTAATTAATTTGATAAGCACAAATTTCTTATAGTATTTATTTTTAGTATTTTTTGCACAACTTTAGCTTCATTTGGCGCTCGGTATTTTTGAGTTTTTAATTCCTAAGCATAACCAACTAAGTATTTATAATTTTGCCAAATATATGAATGCACCACAGCCACAAATTATGCCCGCCCCCAATACCCTACCGCCCACAACCCAAAATCCCACGCCAACATTGTTGAAGAGTAAAAAACATACATATGTAGTTTTCATGCCGCTAACTGTACTTTCTTCTCTTCTTCTTTTTACGCTCCACGCTTTAAACTGCGCAAAAAAAAAACAAAATAAAACCCAATATATATATGCGATCTGAACTGTGTAAAATCGTCGTCTCTCTTTCGCTCTCTCACTGTCTCTGTCTCGCTCTCTGTGACCTATGCTCCATATTGAATACAACAACAACAACAACAACAACAACATCAAACACAACAAACAACAACCATCATACCGTCACACCATCCGTCATACCATCATACAAATACCATCATGCCATCAGACTTTCACGCCAAATTCAATCTGAGCCGACCGATCATCGAATGCCAGAGCTTCCAATACCAATGCGGAGACGGTAGCTGCATTTCCGGCTATAAGCGCTGCAATGGCATCACCGACTGCGCCGATGGCGCCGATGAGTACAACTGTCTGATCAATTACGAGACGAACTACGGTACTACTAAGAAACTAACCTCAAAAAAAAAAAAAAACAAAATTAATGGGTTGCCCACAATTTTGGAGCAAGAGAGTTTCCGAATAACTGACCGCTACATTTATACTTAATATATTTGTTTATGTTTTTTTTTATCATCTTTGCATACACATTGTCCCATATACAAATACGCATATATAGACAGTGACTCAGACACAGACCCCGACAATGATCCATTGAATGAGTGCGATCTGTATTATTTTGAGTGTGACTTTGGCCAGTGCATACCCTTAGAGAAGAAGTGCGATGGCTATGCGGACTGTCAAGATGAAACCGATGAGCTCGATTGTCCGGCCTTTACAGGTAAACATACACTCACACGCACACCCACTCACACACACACACACACACACACATACACACACACATACACTCATATATGTCACACACATGCAGCGAGGCTGTACTGTATATTGTGTTAAGAACTGCTTCGCTAACATTCCAAACACACACACTCTGCCACTTGCCTAACACAGCTGTAGAGTGTAAAGTTTGGTCCACTCTAATTTATGTTACTCACACACTCACACACACACACTCTCTCTCACACTCTCACACACATAATCGTGATCATCATCATTTTGCAGAAAATTGTCTAGAGCACGAGTTCGAGTGCGATGATTATTGCATACCACGCGATCAGCTGTGCAACGGTATTGTCAACTGCAACGATGGCAACGATGAGCGCAACTGTACTTTTTGTCGCAATGATGCCTATCTGTAAGAGACGTTCCAATATCGGCTGCCCAAGCAACAATATCGTTAGCCCTTCGCATTAAACCTTCTTTTATATATATATTCTTTTATGCAAACGCAAACACACACACACACACATACAACAACTCATACGCACACAATTACACACGATCACCAACGTCTGCGTCACCATCATCAACATCATGAACATTATCGCTAATCGATAAAAATATCGCACAATCGCCAGCTGCAACACTGGCGATTGCATTGCCAGCCAGCTGCATTGCAATGGCATCGCTGACTGTACCGATGCCAGCGATGAGCGCAACTGTGGTAAGCACATAAACAAAACAAAACCAGCAAAGAAACCCAATTACTAAGTTCTCTCAATACCCTACCTTACCCTACCTTGTATGCCCCACATCAGATATCCCCCAGCACTGCAACTGTAGCCCGTAGCTCGTAGAAGTAGCAACATTTATTTATTGTTTGAAAGTTTCTTATATTTTCTTGATCTCTGCCGCATTTGTAGTTTGTTTTTGTCTACTTAGTAATTTCGTAGTTTTTGCGCACAGCGATTACTTTATTTGTTGTTGTCGTTTTTTTTTTTTGTTTACATATATTTTATACAATCTTTTCATTGATTTATATTACAATTTTGAAGGCAGCAGCTGTGCGCTTTATCAGATTGCCTGCAACGGCGCCTGCCTCGATTGGTCGCTGCGATGCGATGGTAAATTCGATTGCGACAATGGCATCGATGAGCGCGATTGTCCGGGTAACAATTACATATACACATATACATATATATCTCTAGCTTCAATATTTACTTGCAACTATCTGCGCCGACTTTTCAATATATATACTTCTAACCTTACGATTTCTGCCAATCGATAGCTATCGATAAATATTTATGCAGTGACAGCTCTTATTTGGCATTGCTTTAACACTTTGACAAATAGCACGTGCGATAACTTTTTGCATTTTTTTACATTTTATCGACATTTTTTTGTTGCTATCGGCAACTATTCGAGCAGCTCTGCTGTGGCTAAGATTTTGCATTCTGCTTGGACACTTAATTAGTTTAAAAACCGGGTTTTTTCGATAACTTTTAACTAACTGTTATCGGTAACTTTCGCTTGCCTATCGATAAATTTTAGAATATTGTTGCTAAATTTTTTTATATTCGCATTGCCCGCGTTTTTTTGATTATGGTTTCTATTTTTTGTGAACCATTTTTAAATGAAAATCGTTAAATATCGATAACTTTTTCAGCAGCTCTATTGGAGCTCGCACTCGCACTCTTGCGTTTACTTAACGCTCATCTTGCGCCTACTCACATGAAGTCACTTCTCGCTTCCTCTTTTCCCCCTCTCTCTTTCTCTCTCTCTCTCTCTCTTATTCTGTTGCTCTCATAAGTCACAAACATTCTGCATAATTTGTTTAATGCTCATGCGTTTTTTTACGTTTGTTATTTTTTGTTGTTTTGTTTTAACAAACGTCACACACACACACACACACATCTACACACACACACACACCCACACAGCTGGCAACAACAATTTTAGAAACACAACCAGAATTAAAACCTGCCAACCGTATCAATGGCAATGCGCGAACTCTGAATGTATTAACGCCGATTTTTTGTGTGACAAACATGCCGATTGCACGGACGAATCGGATGAATTGCCGATTAATTGCTTGGGACAGGGTAACGATACACACGATTCCAATTCAAGTCAACCTCACACCCCACGCCCTCCCCTCTAACAACCATCACCAGTCAACTCTCCCAACGAACCAATCAAATTGCCGTCCAGTCCAAAAATGATCCAACAACCTACCCTGTTTAGTTCTAAGTGCATAGCCGTAAGTTAAGTATCGATAGCAGCGATAACGATAAATATGTCGCACAGGTTTGTATATGTCTATAAATTATTAACTAAGCGAGGTTGTGTTTGTACTTGAAAGCGCCGCTTTATTAATCTCAACTGCTGCCCATTTAACAAGCCGTTGCTCACTTTGTTCTCTTGTCTTTCTTTCTTGTTATGCTTAAATATCGAACACGCATAATCGTTGATTGTTATCGGGATCGATAACGATACCACACACACTCACACCACACACAAACAATCATCAATATATATCGCATGCAACCGCAATCGCAATCGCAATCGCAATCATAGCCACAAATCGGCTAACCGCCGATGACTGCCGCCGGGATCAATTCTTTTGCGATGAGTCGTGCTTCGATCGTTCGATATACTGCAACGGACATATCGATTGCACAGACCGCAGCGATGAGCGCGACTGCCATTTGCATACCACACGTCATCCATTCTACCAACCGCTGCCCTGTCCACAGCACACATGCCCCAGTGGCAGGTGCTACACGGAGAGCGAACGCTGCGATGGCCGTCGTCATTGCGAAGACAGCTCCGATGAGGCCAATTGTGAGTATTTCATTTTCAATCTTAACTCCAATCATTAACCCCACACACACAAAATCTCGTTACCCATTAAGTTTCATAACGGGCTATGCACTACACTCAAAAAACGGGGAAATACAAAAAAAGCGTGACCAAAACTGAGATCATTTTTAGAGTATTTAGAAAGTTTGCTTAGGTTGGCGCGATTGGTGAGGGGAGTTTGCTCGAGAACTGAGCATAGTTTTATCCCAAATCTCAATAGATTCATAAAGGTAACACTGAGTTTGAGTCCGAGGTTCATAAGGATTTGTTGCCTCCCAAAATGTGTTCCCAAACAAAAGGAATATAAGCTCAAGATTAATGTTTATCTTTGGGATATTTTGTAGGTTAGGTTAGGTTAACGCACCTGATGAGGTCAGCTATGTTTTATCCCAAATCAGAATAGATTCAAAATGGGAACATTTAGTGACAATCCGAGGTTCATAAAGATATGCTGGATTCAAAACGGAATATAGCTTTGCATAGAAATGAACTAAAAGCTCGGGAAATACGTTATCGTTAGGATTCTCTAAATCACTTCAGAAAACTGTTTCAGCGAGAAAAAAAAGTTTCAAAATTGTCGCATACTTGAAAAAAGCATTGAGCATGCTTAATGAACGTTGTATTTAGCTGAAATACTCTACACTTTTAGTTCATATGACAATAGCTAAATTTAGCTAGCAGACAGCTTATATAACAGAATAAGCTAGATTGAAGCAGAAGTTCATATACTTAGCTTCCATGTGAATGATGAATCCAAAATGTGGTAGATATATGTATGTTAAACCCAGCAAAGTCGAGCCCTACATCTAAACTTCATCATATTGACATTATTGTATTAACATATCATAAAGCTGACATTGGCATATTCTTTCGCGATTTGAACACAGTTCCTAAATGTACATCATCTTTATGTATTCTTTAACACACAATTTTGATCAAAATACTAACAATACGTCATACTAAAAAAAAACAACTTCTTTCTAAGCTACAATTAACTTTACCTTGAATAGCCCAATAGGCATATTGTTTGGGCAAATTGTTTGATGCATTCTATTAAACATATGCTAGGGACTTACATTTAATTCTTACTGTTAGGGTATATAAACTTCGGCAGCCAAAAGTTAAAAGATTTTACCTTTAGTGGAAAAGGTTTTGGTTCAATATTTGAATATTTGTTAAAACCGTTAGAAGTTTTTGTATGAAAACGAATAGAAGTGCTCCAATTGCGGGGTGCCAGACTAGAAGATACCCTTTCTTACAAGTAAAGATATTCCACCACTCTGAGCATGGAAAAAGCATTCTAGATTAACTTCGGTGCTTGAGGTCCGATCATTATGAAATTTTCAGGGCTTCAAATTTAGTTTTTATTTTTCACTTTTAGGAAATAGGGAACAAAATCTCTATATACTAGAATCTATACAACAAGTGCAGTTCAGGGAAACTCATTCGATATTTATCGATGTTGTGATTACAGAAAATATATATATTGGGCATAAATGATCTTTATTTACGATCTCTGTTGGGCAAGGAATTTTTTTTATTATTTGCATTTCTTGTATGGCACAGGCACCTTGAGTTAGTTATCGATGGATGTAATCGTGTTGCTTAATGTGTTAAGTTGCTGATCTATGTTGTTCACTCTCTCTCTCTCTCTCTCTCTCTCACACTCTCTTTCTCTCTTTCTGACACACTCACGCTCTCTTTTACTATCTCTCACTGTGTCACTGGCTTACATTCACCTTTTATATGAACTTAAATAAATGCAATGTATATTATTGTGCTCTCTTTCTTTCTCTCTCTCTCTCTCTCTCTTACCTATCTCTCACGTGTTTCTATTTGTTTTCTGTTTTTCGCTTTTAACCAAATTTTTGTTGGCAAAATTGCACCAATTATAAATATAAATAAATTAAAAAAAAATAAATAAAATATATAAATAAAACAGGTACTCAATGCAAGGATAACGAGTTTTCCTGTTACGATCGACAGTTTTGCATAAATGCAACACAGCACTGCGATGGCTTCTACGACTGCAAAGACTTTTCCGATGAACAGAACTGTATTGGTTAATAATATTTTATGCAAATTTTTCAAAGCTCACATTTTGCCCATACCCGTAATGTAGTTAGTTCTAGTAGTCTTTAGTTCTAGTCGTATTCCACTAGTTTCTATCTAAGCCAATTGCATGCTAATTGTTCAAAAAAAAAAAAAGAAAGAAAGTCAAATACCCAAACATATTCTAGTCCCAGTTTAAGCCAGTTCTACGAGTTACACATGTGTATGCACTCTTTGAAAAAATAATTTGGCTTCAATTCTGATTATTCAAACATAAATTCTATATATATATATATTTTTTTCCTATAAAATGTCTAGCTTCCAGCTGTAGAGAAATCCAAAAAGATCTTGTTCCAATAGACAGTTGCTAATTGCCGATTTTTTCATAACTTTGACAGGCTGCGCATCGGATCAGTTCCGCTGCCGCAATGGCGACTGTGTGTCCCAGACCGATGTCTGCAATGGCTTTACCCAGTGCATGGATGGCTCCGATGAGGAGAACTGCGATATAATGCAATGCCAGCCGAACCAGTTCCGCTGCCGGAACGGCCAGTGCGTCAACCAGGCGTTGCGCTGCAATGGCAAAACCGACTGTCAGGACAGCTCCGATGAGCACAATTGTGGTAAGTAGCCGGTTCCGACATGATGGCCCCTTAGGCAAAGGCAAGCAGCTTGCTTCATCATCATCCACATCATCATCATCATCATCATCATCATGATTGATCACTGATCAATATGCGATCATAAACATTTAGCTGGCAGCAGATCGGCAACAGGCAGCACAACAACAGCCACAACCACAACTGTGGCGCCAACCTCAACGATGTCGGTGGGTGGAAAGCGCATCAGTTGCCCACCGAGCATGTTCCGGTGTGAGCATGGTTTTTGCCTAGCGCTCGGATTGCGCTGTAATGGTGTTATCGATTGTCCGTTCGATGCCAGCGATGAGCTGGACTGTGAGCCCATCACTAATGAGATCGATAGTAAGTGGTCATCGACCCGTCAACCAAACCCAAACAAAACGGTGTCAGCACAAAACCCCAACACAACTACCAACAACTATTATTCACAATCTCAAGCTAACCAATCAACCAAAGTCTACTAAACGAATAAGGGCGCCGCAGTGCTATTTAAACTATTATATATAAGATATATTTTCTATTCCTTCGATAATACCCATAATACTGACCTTTAACTATGCTTTTGTAGTCCAATATTTAACACTGTGCTGACATGGGATTTTTATTTCTTTCTTGGCAGTTTCCGACCCGTCTCCAGCAGGACGCAATCAGCTGAACCTGAAGACCTATCCCGATAGCCAGATCATCAAAGAAAGTAAGTATGGATCTGTCCTTCAACGGTGATAGCTGCTTATGTTTACCATGGTTAAAGGCAAAGGCTTTTGAAAAGCAAACTTCAAGAATGCCTGGCAAAAGAAAGATCGATATTTTTGTGTCTGCTTCCGATAAACAATGTCGCATAATGTCATGTTGCTCAACTATGTATGTTGGTAACCCGTCTGCTATCAATCGACTGTGTCGATAACTCGCGTACTATCGATAAAGGATATCAATAGCTCGTCTACTTTCAATCAACGATATCGAAAACTATTCGCCTGCTATCGATCAGCGATATTGACAACTCGTTGCCTTTTTTTGATCAATGTTATGAATAATTCTCTCAACGGTATCGATAGCTCTTTGCATTCTTTCGATCAATGGTATCGATAACTTGTTGCCTGCTATCTTTAGCGATATAAGAAGCGCATTGTCTGTTATCGATTGCTTGCCTGGCATCGATAACTCGTCGGTAATTGATTAACGATATCGATAACTCTTGATCTGTAACTGATAAAAGATATCGATATCAGATACAGATACAGATATCAGTTACTCTGGCAGTTGAACAAAGCTCAGCTCCACCCACAGTAGATCTTTCTTTTGCAAGGCTTCAACTATTCATTTTTTTTGACTCTACATAATGTTCTACCATTACTTTTAATGCTTAACCCAACCAAAATGACATAACCCATAAATTAAATACGTGCAGGATATATTAGGGAGGGTAAGTTGGCCTAACTACACGCACAATATAAATAGTAGACACTCGCCTCGTACCGCGCTGCACCACTGCACCACAGCAATTGGCTACAGGTCCGGCGTTGTACAATTCTGTCGAAATTCCTATTATTAGTTCTGTCAGCACCCACCCGCTAGAAACCTTAGACCACAAACGCAAACTGTAAACCCCCCTACCCATCCACAAACCCACACAATAAACCACGATTCCCGCAGCGATATGTATGATAGTCCCAACTAGAACCAGTAATTTGCTCGCAATGCTCCCGATATTTGTATACTCCATAATATATAAATGTGCATATACCTGGCTAATGATAATTATTGTGGCATGCAGGGAGCGAGGTCATCTTCCGTTGCCGTGACGAGGGTACAGCCCGCGCCAAGGTTAGGTGGTCACGTCCCGGCGGTCGACCCCTGCCCGTGGGCTTCACCGATAAGGGCGGACGCTTGGAAATACCCAACATACGCGTAAGTTTGGCCCTTGAAGTACCCAACTTTTAGTATACAAAATCATATATTATCATATTTACAGTTGGAGGACTCTGGCACCTATGTATGCGAAGCTGTGGGCTACCCGAGCTACGTTCAGGGTCAACAAGTCACCGTCCATCTGACTGTCGAACGATGTAAGTATCGCTACCAAGTAATTCTCGATATGCTTTCTGGGAATTTGGTTGGGTTTTCTTGTTCAATGCTCTCTTTCGCAACGAATTCGTTTGGACGCAGCTTGGGGCGAGCACAAATACGAGGAGCCCAAATCGAATCGCATCAAATATGGCACGGTGCCGCATATTGATCTCGAGTTCTTTGGTCTAGGTAAAAGCGCGCAACATACGGAGCTGGACTAGGTCTATTGAGAAGTGTTCAACAGTAAAGGTTCCTTTGGACTAAGGCATGTTGAACCCAGGCGTCTTAGCCCCAGAGACCTAGCGATATCATAGTTACAAATAATCGTGATATACTCACTAATTTCATAAAAAATTCGCAAGTTTAAGAAATTATTGAAGAGATTTTTGTGCTTTGTCAAAATAATAGCAATATCCACGTTATACGGCCTAGCCCGTGTCATGATATTTATTTAATTATTTGAAATTTATATTTACACCCATTTTCGGAGCCTAGGATAATCCAGCATTTATCTTCTTGCTTCTGGTTTGAGCTTACGACGTTCAGTTGCCTTCCAATTTACTGGATTTTCCTGAAGATGTAAAACACGTATATACACTCTATAAAAAGAGTTTCAAGCAAAAGTGTTTCTTCCACCCATTTTTCACAGTTAAGAGTGAAAGTTAAGCTTTGTTATAACTAAAGTAAAAATGTTATCCTTTAATCTCTCCGTTGATCATCATTAATCAGTCAATCTATCAATCCAGTCGGTTAGTTATTATATTTTCTATAGAGCCTTGACCAACTCCAGCTCCTGAACCTAGATAGATCTTAAGCTAATTCACAATCTCTTTCTTACCCCCTATGTGCCGCCTGGCCATATTATTGGTAAGAGGTTTTATGTCCAAAATTTGAAAGTCATTTTCTATAGCATTTCCCTGGCGTTGTTCTATTCCACAGTTAACACTGTCGAACTTGATCGCCCGACGACAGCCTGTAGTGAGTACCAGGCGACCTGTATGAACGGTGAGTGCATTGAGAAGTCGGATATATGCGACGGTGTGCCCAACTGCTCGGATGGCTCCGATGAGCACAGCTGCAGTCAGGGACGCAGATGCCAGCCGAACCAGTTCCTGTGCAGCAACTCGAAGTGCGTGGAGCGCACCTGGCGCTGCGACGGCGACGACGATTGCGGTGACAATTCCGATGAGCAGTCCTGCGATCCCGAGCCCAGCGGTGCGCCCTGTCGCTACAATGAATTCCAATGCTCCAGCGGCCATTGCATACCCAAGAGCTTCCAGTGCGACGAAGTGAACGACTGTCGCGACGGTAGCGACGAGTTCGGTTGCAGTAAGTACCCACATGGCGTAACCCATCGAGCAAAATATATATATATTAATATGTTCCATTACAGTGGTGCCCGTGCCCATACGCCCACCGCCACCAATGCAATCCCTGCTGGAGGGCCAGGCCCTCAATCTGACATGTACGGCAACGGGTGTACCCATACCGACAATTGTTTGGCGCCTCAACTGGGGCCATGTGCCCGACAAGTGTGTGTCGACCAGCTCCGGCGGCCGCGGCGATCTCTATTGCCCCAATATGCAGTACAAGGATAGCGGCGCCTACTCCTGCGAGATAATAAATACGCGCGGCACCCACTTTGTGACCCCCGATACCATTGTTAAGGTGACACCCGATCGCAATCAGTTCTGTGCCGCTGGCTTCTTCAATATGCTGGCCCGTTCCAGTGAGGAGTGCATCAAGTGCTTCTGCTTTGGTGTCGCCAACTCCTGCGAGAGCGCCAATCTCTTCAGCTATGCCATACAGCCGCCGATATTGTCGCATCGCGTGGTCACCGTCGATCTGAGTCCCTATCAGCAGATTGTCATTAACGAGGGTACCGAGCACAGCCTGCTTACCATGCACCATGGCGTTCAGTTCCGTGCCTCCGATGTCCAGTACAACAGTCGCGAGACACCCTATTTGGCCCTGCCCAGCGACTATATGGGCAATCAGCTAAAGTCCTACGGTGGCGAGCTCAAGTATGAGGTCAGCTATTTGGGCAACGGACGTCCCCTTTCTGGGCCGGATGTCATCATCACTGGCAACGGCTTCATACTGACCAATCGCGTGCGCACCCAGCCCAATCAGTCGAACAAGGTGAGAATCAGCTTCCTGCCCGGTAACTGGCAGAAGCCCGATGGACGCAAGGCCACACGCGAAGAGATCATGATGATATTGGCCAATGTTGATAATATACTGATACGCTTGGGCTATATTGATGCTGTGGCGCGTGAGGTGGAGCTGACCAACATTGCCATGGACTCGGCCGGCACTTCGGATCAGGGTCTGGGCAGCGCTTCCCTTGTGGAGAAGTGTAACTGCCCGCCGGGCTATGTCGGTGATTCGTGTGAGAGCTGCGCACCGGGCTATGTACGCCAGCCGGGCGGTCCCTGGTTGGGTCGCTGTGTACCCTTCGTGCCAGAGCCCTGCCCGGCCGGCACCTATGGCGATCCTCGCCGTGGTGTGCCCTGCCGCGATTGCCCCTGCCCCCAGAGCGGCAGCAACAATTTTGCCAGTGGCTGCCAGCTGAGTCCCGACGGCGACGTCATCTGCAATTGCTATGAAGGCTATACTGGCAGACGCTGCGAGAGCTGCGCCGCCGGCTATCAGGGTAATCCGCTGGCACCTGGCGGTGCCTGCCACCGAACACCCGAGTCGACATGCAACGTGGAGGGCACCTACAACCAATACAGCAATGGCAGCTGCCACTGCAAGGCCCTGGTCACCGGCGATCGCTGCGACAGCTGTGCCCCGAAGAGCTTCCACCTGAACTCCTTCACCTATACCGGCTGCATTGAGTGCTTCTGCAGCGGTCTGCAGGCGGACTGTACCAGCACCTCTTGGAATCGCGAACAGGTCAGCAGCAGCTTTGGACGTTCCCGTGCGCCGCACGGCTTCCAGCTGGTGCGCGACTACACCCGTGCAACGCCACAGCCCGTGCCATTCGATACGCTTGCCTACGAGATTAGCTTCAGATCCAGCTCGGATTACAGTGCCGACACCCTGTACTGGAGCCTGCCCGTACCGTTCCTGGGCAACAAGCTGACCGCTTATGGCGGACGCCTTAACTATACCCTTAGCTACAGTCCATTGCCCGGTGGTCAGATGTCGCGCAACAGTGCACCCGATGTGGTCATCAAGAGCGGCGAGGATCTAACCCTTATCCATTATCGCAAATCGGCCGTCAGCCCCAGCACGTCCAGCTCGTATGCAGTGCCGATCATTGAGAGCGCCTGGCAGCGCATCGATGGCCAAGTGGCCAATCGCGAGCATCTGCTGATGGCGCTCAGCAAGATCGATGCCATCTACATCAAGGCTACGTACACGACCAGCACCATGGAGGGCTCCCTCAAGCAGGTCGTCTTGGACATTGCCACCTCCAACAATTTGGGCACTCAGCGCGCCTACGAGGTTGAGGAATGCCGTTGCCCACAGGGCTACGTTGGACTCTCTTGCGAACGCTGTGCGCCTGGCTACAAACGCAATCCCGAGGAGGGTCTCTACCTGGGCCTGTGCGAGCCTTGCGAATGCAATGGCCACTCCACGCAATGCGATGCCGAGACTGGCGAGTGCCTGGTAAGTGCAGCAGAACAACCTTACGCACAACTGGCTGTTAACTTTTCCTTTGAGGGTGTCGAGTAGTTTAAACGCAAGATCCTGGTGGGCCAGGATTCCTATCACACTCCAGATTGCAAACGTATTGGGCAAGATGTTTTTCACGGTAGAGCAAAACGGAATCCTCTTCTTGGATGACCTATAGGGTGTTAAAAAGATATGCATGGAATCGAATACTCTGTTCTTATATAGGTTGCACCATATTGTTGGTAGACCTTAGAGGGTAGAGCAAAGTTATGTAGGGTAGCTTAAATAAGTACAAGGTAGCCTGAGAAAGTGTATAGTCCCTTAAGGTAGTCTACGGTAGCTTGCTCTGCTAAATTGAATATTTAATACGATTCTCAATGGGATTTGGCGTGACCTAGACCAACCTGGACATAAGTCGAATCCCTTTTTAAGTGTAAAACAATTATTTTAAATGGAAGTAAAGGTTTTCGCATATCTCAAGGAAAGAAAAAGTGTATGTTAAGATAGAAAGGGTATTCCTGTGGTTTCAGGCTTGTTCAGTTTGCGGTTCAAATCAATGCCTTCGCCTGAGGTTCGGTTCGCGAGCCATATCTTCCACATATATGAGCCAAGTTTTCGGTTCTAATCCAAGTTCGTTAACTCACGCGGTTTGCTCAAAACTATTTCAACATTGAAAACAATTGTTTTAGCGACTTAAGCCTAGCTCCTCTCATTGAACCTTGGTCCGTTTCTGATGACCTTACGTCTTATCATTGACAGAACTGTGCGGACAATACCGAGGGTGAGAATTGCGAGCGCTGCGCCGGCGGTTATATCGGCGATGCCAGCCGTGGCACACCCAAAGACTGCCAGCCGGACAACAATGGTCCACAGCCGCCGCAGCCGGACAATCAGCGTGGCTGCCATTGGTGCAACAGCGACGGCACCGAGGACTGCCGCGGTGGAGTCTGCTACTGCAGGCGGAATGTGGTGGGAAGTCGCTGCGATCAGTGCCGCGAGGGCACCTTCGGTCTGTCCCCCCTACATCCGGATGGCTGCAAGGAATGCTACTGCTCGGGCCAGGCGACCCAATGCCGCTCCGCGTCCGTCTATCGTCAGCTGATCGCCGTGGACTTTATAAGCAACAAGGCGCTCATCACCGACGAATATGGCCAACAGATGGAGATGGATGACACGAATCTGAGCATGGATATACGCAATAATATGTACACCTACACATACCAATCCTATTCGCCCAAATACTGGAGTCTGCGCGGCAATGTGCAGGGCAATCAGCTGCATGCCTATGGCGGCATGTTGAACTACACTCTGATCACGGAATCGTTCGGCAACTATGAGCCCGGCAACGATGTGGTGCTCATTGGCAATGGCATACGCCTGGTCTGGTCCCGACCGGCCGCGGAGTCCCATCTCGATGAGTACAGTGTGCGCCTGAGCGAGGAGGAGCAGTGGCAGCGTTTGGATAGCGGCAGCGCCGTACCGGCAACACGTGACGACATCATGAGCGTGTTGACCAACGTGGAGCATCTGCTGATACGTGCCACACCCAAAATACCCACCACACGGACCTCCATACGCGACGTGACATTGGAACTATCTGTGGAGCTGGCACAGCCGGGCGCCGAGCCAGCGATCGACATTGAACTCTGCCAGTGCCCAGCTGCCTATACGGGCAACTCGTGCGAGAATTGCGCCCCGTTGCACTACCGTGAAGAGAGTGGACAGTGCCGTGCCTGTCCCTGCCAGGAGGATAATACGGAGAGCTGTTATCTGGGCAGCAGCGGCTATGTCGAATGCCAGTGCAAGACGCGCTTCACAGGCGATCGATGCCAGGATTTCGGTGAGTAGTTGCTCCAAGCATAAGTATATTCAAAAATATACAAGAAAAAAAAAACAGAATTAATAAATATATTAATATGAAGTTTGGTCTAAATGGGCACCAGACTCCCTGCCCTACCAATCCGAAGTCACGCATTGTTCTATTTGAACTCAATCGATTCATGATCCAGCTCTTATGATCTTCGCTTTTCCCGCCCTCTCGCTCCCTCTCCCTCTCTCTCTCTCTCTCTCTCGCTCTCTCTCACACACACAGACACATTCTCACTCTCCCTCTCTCGCTGTCTCAACGCTCTTATCCATATATATTTATACATATATCTCTCTTACTTTAAGCTAGCTGATCTCACTCATTTTATATACAATTTTCTACATATCTTTCAACTTTATTTTTTATTCACCACACATCCGTCCACATCCAAAAAAAAAAAAACAAAAAAAAACTAAAAAAAAATATATACAAAAAACCAACAAAAAAATTCTACGATCATATATATTCGAGAAATATACGAAATCATCACAACAAACATCCAATCCATCCACATTCTAGACACATCTCGCATTATTGAAGAACCGCCCAAGATATGCGATATAAGCAGGGGATTCTGTTGCAACGGCTTTCGGTTCGATATTGAGCCCAACGAGACAATATCGTATAATGACACTCTACTGATATATAAGGGCAACAGAGTTATAGGAAATATAACCAAACTGCGCCACGGCTGCCATCAGCGAGGTTCGCCAATCATCAGTCAATCAATCAAACAATCAATCAAACAGACAAACAAGCAAACACTACAAACAAACAACAACAACAACAACTACCACTCTCTGTCTCTCTTTTATTGCTCTCTCTCTCTTTCTCTATCTCTTTCTTTCCCTCTGTCTCTTCTATCGCTCTGTCTTTGTCTCTGTCTTACACTGCAAAAAAAAAAGAAAGAGAAATCCATCTACCCACAAGTCAATGCACATATTTTACGTGTTCACACTTCCATCTGTTAGACATTCGTTTTCTAATATTCCCTCCTCTCTCCCCCAATGTGCTCCATAACTCAAGTATCATTTGATCAATTACTCAATTGTTCTCATAGTAGCTAAGAACTCACTACACTGTGCAAAAAAGAAGAGTGTGTACATTGCCGCAACTAAAACTTGATATAAAACATTCAAATTGGGCGAATTCACGCGTTTTTCGAATTGGGATTCAAATTCATATTTGCTAAAATTAAAAAAAAAAATTGAAAGTAAATTTTACATTTTTAGTTATTGATTTTGATATTAATATATGTTTTAATATTGAGGAAAATCGACATAAGATCGGATTCAAATAAGAAGTATTTGCACTTAATTAATTAACTTACAAGTGAACATACATAAAAACAAAGTAAAAAGGTTGCCACACGTCATATCGAAATATGAATATGGTGTTGCCAGCTCGTTTTGTGCTGATCAGGCAATGCAACCCTGCGTTGTTGTGGCTGTGTACTCTCACTCTCACTCTCGCTCTCTACCCATTCCCTTTGTGTATACACTGTTGTAGGCGCTCTCCCTTCCTCTCTTTCTCTCACTCTCTCTCTCTCACTCCCTCTCTCCCTTTCTTTTACTATGTGTTTCTCTCTGTGTTTCTGTCTGCAGAGCGCTGTAAAAGCTCAATCGCTCAGCGTTTATTTTTCGGTGCTCTTGAATAATTCTAGAAACCTAGACTTGAACTCTACTCCCATGTTGTTGTTTAATTTGTTTTAGTTTTTTTTTAGCACCTCTTTAAAATGTATTTTGTTTGTGTATAAAGAAAATCTGTGTGTCTCATCGCTATGCTATGTATTCATAGTTCGATAACTCTGTGTATAAACCTTTACTCGTATTGTAGGCAAAAAAAATATTTGAAGAAAAAACAGCTATCTGCGGCACGCCGTAGATTAAATACCCTTGCAGACATAGGGCAGATGGACCAGGAGTCATATGATTTAGTAGTCCGTTTGGATACGCTCGGGTTCGGTTGAGATATCTCGAAAAATAGAAAAGTTTGTCAAACCAAAACTCATTTTACTACCGATTTTATTCCGATAGAGCTATATGCTATTGTGGTACGATGTTGATAAGATTTGATTTATAACGTGGCAGATCGCATAAATATGAAAATTCTTTGAGATATCTAGACAACAATTACAAGAACTATATAATCAAAAGATGTTTCCTATGATCTGAATGATCCATCTGAATGATTTCAACATATATGTGCTGCCTCTAACGGAAAGACGAACTCAGACAAAGTTTCTTGACGAAATTTACAGAGTTAATTAGGAGTATATCTGCTTTACAGTAGTCTACTTGGTTACACACTTCGTCACAAAAGTATTATTCCCTCTGCAAGGGTATGAGAAAAGATAAATAAATAAACTTTGAATACTCTCTCTAGTACTAGAACTCGCTGTCGCTGTCAAGTAGTCGGTTATAAATTTAGCTACTCGTACTAACCAAACTCTTCAAGAGGAGCCCCACATTTACACGCACCTTTACTTAAGATCACGGTCGTATCTCGTACTATAAAGATACCACGCATATATATACATATATATATGTGTATATATCTACACATATATTTATATACATATTTATGTGAAACCTATTGTAGTGTACTCTTGAGCTGGTTAAAACACAGTTTTAGCTGGCATTTGGTATATGACCTATGTAGTAGTTGGTGCCTAAAACTATGCGTACTTGGAAGCTATACCCTATATAAAAATAAAAACCAAAAAAAAAAAAAAATGAAAATCAAATAAAATTTAAGCCCTCCTTTTAAATCCAACCTCCAGCGTTAATAAACCGCAACCGTGTCACTAATCCAAATTGTATAGAGTTGAATTTCTAACGTTTAATTGAATTGTGAACCGAACGTAGAAATCTAATCGATATAATTCTACAATCAATCAGACTATGGAACACCGGAGCCAACGCCAACCGAACAGCCCGATAATATACGCACCCAGATCATAGTGTCGATATCGAAGCCACAGATCACCATAATGCCCGTGGGTGGATCCATGTCGCTCCACTGCAACGGTCGCATGAAGTGGAATAATGTAAGTGATTGTGATTGATTGAATGCGCATCTTGATTGATTGTGATTGATTGCCTTGTGTTAACCGTGCTATGATCGTGTTTACCATGCAGGATCCGGTCTTTGTCAGCTGGTACAAACAGCACAGCCGACTGCCCAGCACGGCCGAGATCGAGGGCGGCGTCCTCCATTTGTATAATCTGCAAATTGCCGACTCCGGCGTCTACATCTGTCAGGCGGTCAACAATCAGACCTCGCGCGTCTTCGAGGACAAGGTCTCCATCACCATATCAAGTGAGTGTCCACATTATTTTAGGGCTAGTTCAACTAAAATTAAGCTTATCTCTAATACTAACTCCTCGTTAATGCGGCAATCGTTTTAAGGATATGCCAGCGAAATGTTGGCACGCTATGGTAGCTATTCAGGATTCGGTTTGATTTTTGGCTCATGCCCTTAATGCTAATGATTTCTCCTGTCTATCTCTCTGCCCCTAGATCAATCGCAACGCTCGCCCGCCCAGATCGTCAGATTGCCCAGCACGGTGACCTTTGAGGAGTATCAAACGAACGAGATCAGCTGCGTGGTCAAGGGCAATCCCGCACCGACTGTCACCTGGACGCGCATCGATGGCCAGGCGGATGGACACATCCGCACCGATGGCAATCTCCTGATCTTCGAATCGCCGCGCAAATCGGACGAGGGACGCTACCGCTGCCAGGCGCAGAACCAATACGATTCCGATGAGAAATATGTCCAGGTCTATGTGCGCGGCAATGCACCACAGCCGCCGCCGCCAATCCGTGAACGCGTCTACATCCAGCCGGAGGAGTACAACGGCGAGGCCGGCGACACCGTCCGCTTCACCTGCCAATCGACCAGCGGCGCCCAGCTGCACTACGAGTGGCTGCACGACGGCTATCCACTGAACGGCCAGCGCAACATCCAGATCAGTGGCGACACGCTCGAGATCCGCGATGCCACCGGACGCGACTCCGGCGTTTACACCTGCGTCGGCATCGATTTGCGCACACGTCGCAATTATACGGAGGACGCTCGCGTCTATATTGAACAGCGTCAGCTGCCGCCCTCTGGCGACGGGTAAGTGCAAGCACAGCTGGGCTCCAAGTGTTCAAAATACTTTGCGGAATTCTGCTTCTATTTTTGGAATATGTTCAGTCGTTCATTTTCCAGAAAAGATATCAAAATTTGTCACTTGACAGCAAACAGCTTCCAATATATCTTCCATCTCTATATGTCCTGTTTGTCTGTTAGTCCTGGCTGTTAGTCCTAATCTGGCAACTATATTCTTAGTAAAAATTCATGTAAAAATGGTACAATCAAATATCCTATATAGACATAGGTCAAAATTTCCCACCCCCATAGCTTGGTCAAATCTCATCCGATTTGCACGAGGTTTGGCTTTTTGTTTATGGTTTTTGCTCTTGATCAATTTTGCATATAAATCTGGCAACATTATTCTTGGTGAAAAATTATGTGAAAATGGTTGATTCAAATATCCTATATAGACATAGGTCAAAATTTCTCACCCCCATAACTTGGTCAAACCTCATCCGATTTGCACGAGGTTTGGCTCTTTGTCTATGGTTTTTGCTCTTGATCAATTTTGCATCTAAATCTGGCAACTTTATTCTTAGTAAAAATTCATTTCAAAATGGTACAATCAAATATCCTATATAGACATAGGTCAAAATTTCCCACCCCCATAACTTGCTCAAATCTCATCCGATTTGCACGAGGTTTAGCTCTTTGTTTATGGTTTTTGCTCTTGATCAATTTTGCATATAAATCCGGCAACATTATTCTTGGTCAAAATTCATGTGAAAATGGTACAATCAAATATCCTACATAGACATAGGTCAAAATTTCCCACCCCCCTAACTTTGTCAAATCTCATCCGATTTGCACGAGGTTTGACTCTTTGTTTATGGTTTTTGCTCTTGATCAATTTTGCATATTAATCTGGCAACTTTATTCTTAGTAAAAATTCATGTGAAAATGGTACAATCAAATATCCTACATAGACATAGGTCAAAATTTCCCAACCCCATAACTTGGTCAAATCTCATCCGATTTGCACGAGGTTTGGCTCTTTGTCTATGGTTTTTGATCTTGATCAATTTTGCATCTAAATCTGGCAAAATTATTCTTGGTCAAATTTCATGTGAAAATGGTAGACTCAAAATTTAAAAAAGTTCAATTGAATTCTAGCATCCTTGAGCGACTGAACAGCTAATATCTAACTAGCTAAAAAACTAACTAATCTCCTGTTTTAATTCCTGCAGCATTTCGCCCCGTATTGTGCGACTCAACGATCAAACCTCCATCGATCAGGGCACCGACTTTAGCATTACCTGCGAGTCCAGCGGCTCACCGTATCCCAACATCAAGTGGATAAAGGTCGGCGAACCGATGGCCGCCAATGTCCATCAAACCGGCAATGTGCTGCGCATTACCAATGCCATACCCGATAATCGCGGCGTCTACGTTTGCACCGCCGAAAATCCACACGGATCAGATCAGTCTAGCACTAGTATCGACGTTGAACGTAAGTCTCTCTCTACTATGTATACTCCCTAACCATGACTATACATTTATATGATATATCTAATGTCCAGCTGTTGGTATTTGCCATCATCTTGTTTAGCTATATGCCTCAAGAGAGCCATTTGAGAGCTTTATTTTCACGGAGCTTTTCATTAATTAGGAAAAACATAAATTAAGTTCAGATAAGCTTAAAAGTTTAACCTTACGATTATCTTGAACTACTTCTTTTTGAGCTTTTAAACACAACTCGACTATAATTGATAACATAAGCTTTTAGGCCGAGCTTTTGATCTTCACTTTGAGCCTTGCCCAAAGCTTCTTTAGCTTAGGTTTCATTAAAAACATTCTAGCTAAGCTTTAAGGCTCACCTGAGCCTGAAATTAGACTTTGACATTGCGAACCGCCAAAGTTTGTAATTTCAATTTATAGTTTGTACTTTTCAGATAAGTTTTGTGCCAGCTTTTTAGCTTTTAGACCAACTTTAAAACATGTTGTTTAAGCTGAGCTCCATGAGCTTACACGGGAGCTTTCAATCATTAGAAGCTTTAATATAATTTTGTCATTTGGACATATCCAGGCTTAAGGCCTAAAGCTTAAATTAAAAGCTTTTGCGCGTAAAGCTCTACTATGCGGCCAGTATTTGTCTCGAGTTGAGCTTTAAAGCTTCAAATAAATACTTTTGTGCTTAAAACTTTACTTAATAGCCAAACGGCCAACATAAGTCCTACCCTTAAGCTTTGAAGCAAAGCGTTAAGCTGGCAAGAAAGAAAGCTCTCAGCTAAACATAAAGCTCTTCGGGCTATAGTCTAAACCAGTTGATGGAGAACTGCAAATCCAATGAATTTGAGTGCATAATATTTCTCTTTGATCTGTTTCTTCCTGCTAATTGCTTGCCACTCAATCCAAAAACTCGGTAACGTAATGAATTATAAATGACTTTTATTTTGTAACAACTTATATTATACAAATGTGATATTTAAATTTTTTGATTATGCATTGCAAGTGCACAAGAATGGAGTCGGTAATAAGATAGGTCCGCACAGTCTGATCCTAATACTAATCTGTACAACCACCATAATTTACTTGCTTGCAGCTCGGGAGCGTCCGAGCGTTGATATAAATCCGGCGGCGCCACAGACGTACACCGTCAGCGCCCAGGGCATGCTTTACTGTTCCGTCAATGGCATACCCGAGCCGACGGTGCAGTGGCGCCGCATCGATGACAAGCCCCTCTCGCCCCGACACAGGCTGATCAGCCCCGGCTACATACTGTAAGTAAATCACCTAACATCTGGCCAACAGAGTGTGCTAATCCTTCTCGTTTATCCGCATGCAGCATTGACGACATACAGATCGCCGATGGCGGTGAGTACGAGTGTGTGGCCGAGAATTCTGTTGGACGCACCACCGGCATTGCCGTGCTGCGTGTGGTGGAGCCACCGATTATACAAATCGAACCGGACAAGTCGCTGGTGCGTTACACCGAGGGCGATGAGGTGCGCATTACATGCATTGCCAGCGGCTCGCCGAATCCAACGGTGCACTGGGACAACCAGCCCGTATCGCTGGAGGGCCGACAACAGGGCGAAAATACGGCCTATCTGAATATCTATCGGGTGACCCAGGCCGATGCCAAGGTCTACACGTGCCGGGCCAGCAATGAGGCGGGCACCGATGAGCGCACCATACGCATCGATGTCCAGCCCAAGCGTGGCGATATTGGTGACTGTAAGTTGGCTGACCAACACTGGCCGTGAAGAACGGCTAACAACACTGCTTGCCTAACATTCTTTGCTTTTTATGCAGCCGACGGCGATGTGGAACACGATCCCTATCAGCAGCCGTACTACCCACAGCCACCCACAATTCGCCCATACCCGAACCAGGATAACAGCCAGAGATTCTCAACCAATCTGGGCGACAATGTGACCCTCACCTGCGATCTGGCACCGTATTTGAGCACCCAGTGGGCACGTGTCGATGGAGAGCCGCTGCTGGCGAACGCCCACTCCGAACGCAATCGTCTGACGATCACATTCGTCGAGGAACAGAATCTGGGACAGTATCGCTGCAATGCCGTCGATCAGCGCGGCACGGTTGTCACCTATGTGGTTAGGGAACTGGTCCTCTTACCGCTGCCACAGATCACGTTCCGGCCCAATATACCGCTCGAAGTGGAGGCCGATCGCAATGTGGAGATCTTCTGCCTGGTGACGGGCGCCCGGCCCGAGAATGTCCACTGGGCCACCGACAATAACCGACCACTGCCCAGGTGAGCTCCTCAAACTAATTGAAACCCAAGCCAGGTCGAAAAAGAAAACATTTTTGATTCGGTTCATGATTCGAACAAAGCCTCGTCTTCAGTTTTGTATCGTTGGACTTGGACTTTAGCAATTATGAGCCCAGCTTTTGGCTTTGTTTCTAGTTTACGAAATTCTTTACACAAGTGTTTTATTTCTTGAGTAAATATTCTTCATCAGAAAGACGAGCTGAGTTGTCTGTCTGTCTGTGTGAACGCATTAAGCTCAAAATCGATATCTTCCTTCATTTTCATAATATCGATAAATATCGATTTTTAAACAAGCTCTTTTAGGCATGGCTCGATACACCCAACTCGGTGTGTAGATTGACAATCTATAATTTTTTGGATATTCTCCCCCCTTTCTTCCAATATTAAAGAAACCCTATTTTTATACCCTTGTATAGGATAATTTAGTGATGAAATGGATAACGGATAGAAGAAGACATCTTCGAACACATAGAGTACATTCATATATTCTAGATCAGCTGCAACAGCCGAGTCTATATAGCCAGGGCCGTCCTTTCGTCTGTAAATAGTCTTAAAAGTATATATAGGTTTGTCTTTCTTCAATTTATCGGGAACGGATGTGAGCCAGATCGAAACACTATATCATATAGCTGCCATTGGAGCTATCGGTCGAAAAGCAGGTTCCTTTATGGAAAGTTATCTTGACCTAACCCGATATGCTGCCTGCCTATAAATGAGCTAAATCTTAACAATGTCGCACTACTATATTATATAGCTCTATGGGAAGAATCGATCGAAAAACGAGTTTTTGTTTGACAAAATATTCTCTTTTCAAGATACTTTCGTTAAACTCAACATTTGTGAGCTTCACTAATCTCACACATCTGCTAAAGCGTAAAATCTCGTCAAATCTTCGGCGTGTCGAAGAGATATTTACTTTCTCGTTAAAGTTTTGAATTAAGCTCTGAATTTCGTAAAGATCGGACTTTAAGCACCGAACTTAATCAAGAAGCAGCACACTCGCTGTTCGAATATTACAGAGTAGCTCCCAGTCGGACACGCCCGACTGGAGCACTCTTTTAAGCTGTTAATGCCAAATATAAACATGCATTTCTTTTGATTTATTGCCATTCGAACAGCTCGGTGCACATTGACGGAGCGACTCTGCGCTTTATAGCCATAACGCCGGCCGATGCTGGCGGCTATAGCTGCACGGCCTCGAATGAGTATGGCAACGTTAGCAAGACCGCCCAGGTGGTGGTCCGGCCGCCGACATTCTACACACAGCAGCCGCAGTCGCTGCAGCAGGAGAGCCGCGAGGGGGAGAGCATTCACCTGCGCTGCAGCGTGACCACGCAGCGCGGCGAGCAGCGCAGCAATACTCAGGTGAGCCACAGTCGAATTATGTATATTGCAACTGTAAAAGTGCCATCCATATATGTAAACATATATTTGAATAAAATGCCCAATTGCAGTTCCACTGGTACCGCGAGGATGGACGCCCGCTGCCAAACAATGCACGCCCCGAAAGCCAGGTCCTGATCCTGACCTCGCTCCGTGCCGAGGATGCCGGTCGCTACGTCTGCGATTCGTATGACATCAATACCCGACAGCGTGTGCCCTCCACCTACATCGATTTGCGTGTACAGCGTGAGTAAATCTCTAGCCCCAGTCCCAAACCCAAGCCACACACACACACACACACAACCACACACAAATACAATATCCTTGGTCATGTCAGATGTCAGATCCGACAATGCGAAAGAAATACTGAAATATCTCTCTTATCTCTCACACAAATACAAACACACACACACACACACACACAAACACTCACATGATCCTAAACTATATACGTTTCTTAGGCCAGAGAATTTCAATTGCAAAATAATACCAGAAAAAAATACCAAAAAAAAAAAGAGGATATACTAACAGAAATACGAAGAAATCAAATAAATCGAAAGAATTGTAAGGCATCTAAAAGAAAAACCTTCGTAAGGATTAGGCTTTGTTGGCAATATTACAAAAAAAAAAAAAAAAAAAAACTAAAGAAAATAAACAAATAGATGGAAAAGAAACTAAAAATACCGAAGAGCTGATTGAAAGATTGAAACGCTCGCTCGCTCGCTGATTTTACTTTGTTCTTATCACACTACTTTAACTATATATATATATATATATATATATATATGTATGTATATATATACATATATATCTATATAGATAAATGTCTAGCAATATCCAATATATCCATATGTATATGTATATCCACATGTGTATGTATTTACTACTTGACTAAACTTGACACACACGAACACAAACACACACACACATACGTATATATATATACATAGTACAAGTACACACTACTATATACCCTGTAAAACTGATAAATGTTCGATAAAACTCCATGTAAATATGCGAGCTGTTAACTTACCAACTATCTTACTATCTACAAATGTAATCATACATACACGAACACACAGACACACTCACACACAAGCAATATTAAGAAAATACGTTTTAAAGGATACGGTTTTGACGGTTCTAGGGTATCCAAACACTCTGTATATATTGACAATAAGCCAAAAAACACAGCCACTAACAATTGTAACTCTCTAAATTGTAAGAACAACAAAAATACCCACTACAATAATGATGGAAACATGTCACACACACACACACACACACACACCCTTTCTCTCTCTTTTTCTATTATATATATCTTATATATTTGTATCTGTATATGTACTTATAAGTATCTGAATTGTTTTGGCAAATTGGTGACGGTGTCAACACTCTTTAACAAACAACTGCCACACAAGCATCTTGTACAGTCACACAACAAAATACCAAAAAATACCAACAATATACCAAAAAATACCAACCGGAATGTTAACTCGGCTTGTACAGTTACCGCATGCCCCACAGCCGCAAAACACGAACCTACGAAACGAACCACACACACACGTACACTCACACACACGTACACACACGCACACCCACCCACCACGCGAAGAAAAGAAAAGAAGAAGAAAAAGCCACGCACACAGCCAACAATTCCTTTTCGATACGTTTGTCATTTATAAACTTAAGTTGGAAACCAAATCTGGAAGGAACAACTTTTCAATTTTCAATTAAACTTTATATAAACCACAACAGAAAGAAAGAAAAAAAAAACAACCCCCCTCCTCCTCCATCTAATACTATACGTTATTTTTTTTTTATACATACCTATAAATATACATATATATATTTTAATGCAATTGACGCATATTACGTAAAGATAACTATTTTTAAAAAGAAGAAAAGAAATTTAAGCTTAACAGTGGCTGCCATATCTAATACAATAATAATAATAAGTCCCAGCTGTGGTTTTTTTTTGCTTTAAGTCCCAGCAGTGGTTTTTTTTTGACAAATAAAACAACAACAAAAAATATTAACTCACACATTTTTACACAGGCAATTAAAAATTTTGTGTAAAGCAAAAACAATTGTTACATATTCTTTTTATTTCGTTAATTAACATTCTATTAATTGTATATAGTTCTATATATACACGCATATACCCTTGCAGAGATCCATCCGAACTAGGCTTCAGCCTCAGCTGCAGCTTGGCTTAAACTAGGTGCTGTTAGTTATTATGACAGCAAGAGGCATATTTCATTTGAACTAAACAAATCGCAGCACTACAAATTAAAATAAGTTGGGAAATTAGTATTGTCCTATGTTACCCTAAACTTCTTCGAAAGGTCTTAAAGGGGTATACAGGTTTTGTGTTAGCTTATGTAACTGACAGCAGCAAGCATCTGCGACTCTTTTAAAGTGTATTTATAATCTTTATCTTGTCAAGTCTGTCTATCTAGTCCGTCTGTGTAAAAGCATCGATCAAAACTTGAACTATGTAATATTTCTGTAATATATTCTCATTATTAAACGCAGAACAAATTTATGAATTCTTTATGCAATATTTTCTTAAATTTACATTATATATCGATAGATATCGATTTTGACACATCGTTTTTTGTTTCCATAGTGAGGCCCAGAAAATATTAAAATAATCGGACTATAAGCACCGAGTTAAAGCATAAATGCATTTCCCAAGTTACAAAGCTAGTTAAAGAAGAAGCATATAGAAGGAAGCTAGAATTTTCATAGCAATAGCTTCCCGCTGCGCTCAGAGTATCTGATAGTCGGGCACTCCTGACAAGAGTTCTCTTTTTGCGTACTTAGCTCTGGAGAACTTTATCCATTCGAACTAAATTATGTACAACCTTGCACATATGCCTAAGTTTAGCTAGGCGCATCCGATATCTGCCTTCATATATAGCTACAGATTTCTTCTGCAAGGGTATTTAGACTTTGGCATGCCAAAGATCGATATTTCCTTCTAAATGAACTTTGAGTTTTGTTTATAGTTTTATTCGATGTTTATTTATGTTTTCTTTTGGGCTCTTTCATTTTGTTGGTGTCGGTTACATGCACCTTGTTCGTTGTCCTTTAGATCTTTTATTGTTTTTTGTTCTGGTTCCGGTTTCTTGTGCTCATCTCCCGAATGGTTTCTTTTATATTTTTGGTGGATGGTTCCTTGTATTCCTGCTCATCGGCGATATTCTTGTGTATCCTTCAGTGTTTTGTTTTAATATGCATAAAATGACGATCGATCAACAAATAAAATAATTATTGCACTGCACACACACACTCACACACACACACTTCTCTCTTGCTCTTTTACCGCTCCGCCGCCCACCCTCCACTCCCTCCCCCTTACCCTTCTTCCACAATGCACACAAGCTGCACATGCACCCAACAAAAAAAAAATAAAATACGAATAGAAACCTCATGTATCTGTACCCAATTATAACTATGTAAATAATCTCCAGTTGAAAGTCTCACAGTAAATTGTTTTTAGATATTCGTATATTTGTACTTTTTGCATTGAATAAGTTAAAATCAGTTTAAAAGCAATGGAATCCGTGATAAACTCTCAACATAACCTAATTTGTGGTTATTATTTTGAGCAACGTTTCCTAAAAGAAAAAGTTCTATTCAAAATACCAATTGGCAAAACGAAAATATATTTCCAATTCTAAATTCCAAATTCTTAACTACGCGCTGATCTGCCAAGCTCTATCTCAAGAAAAAATACCATAAAAATACAAAAAAAAAAGAAATACAGATAAGAGAAAACACATTTTTGAGAATTTCGTTTAATGAATTTGTAGTTTTATTTAGGGCATATAATTTTTGTTCTTGAATGGTACACATCAAATTATTTGATAAATATTTTTTATTTCTCTCTTTCTTTACTGCTTTTTTCTCTTCTCTCTCCCTCTTTCTCTTACATGTGCGCTTGTGCAAAAAAAAAAAAAATGCAAAATGAAAAAAAAAACATACACATACACACACACAAATATATATATATATATATATTTATATATATATATATATATATATATATATATCTTATGAAATTTTGTAATGTTTTGGGCGCTTTGCATATGATAAAATACTACAAAACACCACACAAAAACCGAATTATGCTCATGTATACATAAACCATATATACATATACGTATATATATTATATATTTATATATATATATACACTATTAAATATGATATGCTGCAACAACATCAACTCAACTGCTACAACAACTGCATCTGCAACAACAACCGCAACAACTGCATCAACAACCAACGATAAATACCGATAAAATACTGAAAAAAATACCGAAAAAATACGAAATACCTTAGCAAATAAGTACAATTTGAGCTTGTATAAGGGCGGCCAAGATTTCCCCTGCATGGTCTTATATATATGTGCAGGTGTGTTACCGCTACCGCGTAATAATCACATATGAAATTCATTTTTCAGCCCAACATTATTTTTTATTTTTTTTATTATTATTTTTATGATTTTTATAATTTTGTATGAGTATTTTTTTTTTTTTAAATTAGCCACTTGCATATCTTTAGTATGTTATAATATGTATTATTTTTTCCATTTATACTACTTATATCTATTGAAACTTGCTTTGTATTACTGTAATGGCGTGTTTTTTTTGTTTTGATAATACTAAACATTAGTCCTACGATTTGTATATAAACGAGCTACGATCTTTTAAACTAAACAAAAAATAGAGAAAATATCATTTGGTTCTCCGCTGGCCCACTAAAAGCACAAACACACACACACACACACATACACACACGCGGGGACACTGCACAACCAGCCTGCCGCATAACTAGCTAGTATTTAGTTAGTATTTTTTTTTTTTTTCGTTTGTGGTATGTAGTGCATCTGACAGCACAATTCATCTATACCCCAAGCAACCTACCCCTGTAAATTATACTAAACACGGTTGTTACAAGCGGCACACAACATTCGATCAACTATATAGATGAGTTAACGTATGTATATGTTGCAACAACACGATACTAGATGGACCATTAGGTTTATTTTAATACGTTGGCGAACGGTGCGTATGCGTAATCGCAGTAGCGGCAATAAATTGGGCGATATTTGTACTAACCGCGGCTGATGTGTTATTAGGCGTCATTTTGCTAATCTTTTCTTTTATGCTCTTTATACGACCAAATCGAATACATATATATTTATTGAAAAATACCAACAACAACAAAAAAATACTGGAAAAATACCGAAACAAAATACCAAATCTGAAAATGCCTGCATATGCTAAAAAAAAATAACACTGCGAGCAAAATAGATTTTAAACTAAACAAAATGTCGCCCGCCAAACCACTGACACCACCGCCCGCCCGTCCCCCGATCATCTCCTACGCCTGCCAGCCGACCGACTTCAAGTGCATATCGCATCCGCACACGTGCGTCAAGTCCAGCATGGTCTGCGATGGCATCTACGATTGCACAGATCATTCCGATGAGTTCAACTGTACGGCCGGCCGGGGTGCAGCCTCCTCAGCGGGCACGGGAGTGGGAGTGGGAGTCGGAGTGGGCGTGGGTACGGGCACGACAACTGGAACTGGCCCTGGCACTGGCACTGGCCCTGGCACTGGCACTGGATTGGGCAGCTTTAAGCGCTGGAAGAAGAGCTACGCCGGCAAGCAGAAGCGATCACAGCTCTGGAAACGGGATCAGCGAAAGCATCGCGATTGGACGGCAAAGCATCAAGTTGTGCGGCTGGCAAAAAGCTTCGGTTCGTCTTAAGTTTTTCACATTTCTTTGTCACACTTTTTTTCTGCAGCCTG
The DNA here is from genome assembly GCA_035045885.1 of Drosophila borealis. Classification (NCBI taxonomy): domain Eukaryota; kingdom Metazoa; phylum Arthropoda; class Insecta; order Diptera; family Drosophilidae; genus Drosophila; species Drosophila borealis. The sequence goes on along the minus strand of JAWNOR010000428.1, from coordinate 74,525 downwards.
CAAACTGTATTTTTATCCCTTACCTACGCTCCCACTCTCTCGCTCTCTCCTATCTATATTTCTCTCCTTCGCTCTCCATCCAATCTTATCGTTTTCTATCATCTCACATTTCATTTTTATTTTTATGCTGCTGTCAAAGTTTATTGTTACATTTTGTTGCATTGTGGCAACGCCAAAACCAACTGTCAATTGGCGTTGCCAACTGCGTGCGACGCGTAACTATTTGGCAACACTGAACTCACAACTTAACAGGCAGCTGTTAAATTTGACAGCAGCATAAAGAAATGTATCTTCAGTTATCATATGCTATTTTCCATCTATCCTTATCTGCCTATGCTCTTTATCTTTATCTTTATCTGGCTATCTGTCTATCCAACTGTTTGGCTCCTCTAACTCCGTTCGTAGGCGCACAAGTTTTAGATGCAAAACGAGAAAACCTGCAACAATTGCAACTTGCACTCAACTCACGTTTAAACTAAGATAAAAAAAAATAATGAAAAGTTAAATAAATACAACGACGACAACAACAACAACAACAACAACAACAGCACGACTTTAGATGAAGCAATTGCAACAACAACAAAAACAACAACAGCAACAAGAAAAACAACAACAAATCGCAGTAGTGTGTGTGGGTAGCTGCTTATCTGACTGTACGCAGGTTTTGCTAGTACGTAAGTCGCAACGGTAGTGTTATCGATAAACGATAACGATAACACGATAACACAAAAGTGCTTGAAATCGGCGAATCGCGCATGCCCAACACCCGAAAGCCGTTTTACCGCATCAATTTTACAGCAAAACTTTTGGTATCGGGCACGACTCTAAAACGAGCAAATGGTATCTGATTTGTAGAGTTAATCAATGCATGTGGGTATTCCAATTTGTACTAACCCAACTCTGTATATTAAGTAATGTACAATTTTGATCAAAATACCAAACAAAATTTTGTAAATAAACACACACACACGCACACACATACACACACACACAAGACAAATAACAGAGCATACTGAAATTGAAAAAAAAATACTAATAAATGAATAAATTTTTTGTGAACTAAAAATCTTTCGATCGAACAACAAATTGCCATCAAAATCTTTTCGATATATGTAACTATGTGTCAACGATATTTAAGTAGAAATTGTATTGTATTGGTAGCCCATATATAGGATATATGTATATATATGTATGTATATCCGGCATATATATGTATTTGTATAACATGTGAAACGTACTGGTCTAATGGTAACCCAATTTTGTCATTCGTTACATAATAAGCTGAAAATACCACAAAAATACCAACAAAATACCAGATAAAATACTGCTAAATACCAAAAGAAATTTCATTAATAATTTGAAAAGAAAAAACAAAAACTATAAAACTGAACAATCGCATACATAACCCAACCACTCATTACACATAGTATTTGTACTCGTATTCAGTGTGATTCGAAACAGTAGCCATATTTAGTATATTTTGTGTAGCTCTATTCTCGTATTATCATATATATATACCTATGTTTTTTGTTTTTTTTTTGTGTAACTATTAGTTATCGATATCACCGCTCTATTCTATCCTCTTTACCCACCCAAACCAACTTCTATGTATTTATTTGTCTAACTAGGAAACGAAATTTTAAACATAAAATGACTAAAAAAAAAAAGTAAAAAATGTGATGCGTATCGAATGCGCACACACACACACACATTGAAACACACATATATATACACAGACGCACACGAGCGTTGGAACTATCGATAGATCTGACGTACGTGCGTTCGATAAACATCGCATCACGTATCTGTATAAATCGCCATTGTTGACATGTATTTTGCTAACTGCTTTTTTCTCTCTGTGTATTTTTCTTACCTACTCATCTCAATGCCGCATCACAAACACACACACGAACACACCAACACACACATACACTCACCGCTCACACATACACACACACACACACACACGTACACGTGCACTTGTTCATCACATAACCCAATTGTGAATTGTCGCCAATTGTGAACGTTGCAACCGCCGTCGTCGTCGTCGTCGTCGTCGCCGTCATCGTCATCGTCGTCCTGCTCTTCCTCTATTGCTTACTGTGCTGTCCCTGTGTTTGTGGTGGTGCCCTGCCCCACCCTTGATGGTTTTGCTCAGCAGCGGGCATGCCCAATCCGGGCGCATATCTGCCGCCCTCGAGGGTCACGCCCCCGCCAGAGCCTCTGGTGCCACGCGACTACAGCCTCAAACTGGATCAGCAGTCATCGAAGTTGCGCGTCGGCGAATCCACCGAAGTCGAATGCTACTCCTCCGATAACAGCTACACGGATGTGATCTGGGAACGTTCCGATGGTGCACCGCTCTCCGCCAACGTACAGGTGAGCGACTCACCTGGCCAGCATCCTTACCCACTCTCACACCCTTTCCATCTCTTTCCTCTTCCTTGCCGCGACACAGCAAGTGGGCAACCGCCTGGTCATCGTTCAGGTGACCGCCGCGGATGCTGGCAACTATGTGTGCAAATGCCGCACGGATGATGGTGATCTATATACGACAAGCTATGAGCTGGCCATTGAGGAGCAGCCGCATGAGCTGCGCCGTCCCAAGATCGTGCACGCCCAGGTAGGTGATCGGGCCCAATTGAACTGTGACGCCGATGAGAGCCGTCAGCCCACTTATCGCTGGACACGCCAGTACGGACAGCTGCAGCCGGGTCGCGATATACTCAGTGTAAGTAGAGCTAAATCGTGGTGTACAACCGATCTTTACCGATAATTGATCTATAAATGTTTGACTGAGCTTTGCCTGAGATCTTACTGATCTCCAAATGATCTCAACCTTTGTTCTAAATGATCTCTTACCAACTTCCACTGATTTTGAACTGATCTTCACTTTATTTTCAACTGATTTCCGCCTATTCTCAAGCAGATCCTCACCAAATTTCCTTGTCTTACTGATCTGTTCCCGCACTGTTCCCACTAGATATCCTTGGCATCTGTTCTTCAAATTTTCTTTAACAGATCCCAAATCGTTTTCCACTTGTCTAACTGATCTTCTCTTGATCTCCAAATGATCTCAACCTTTGTTCTAAATAATCTCTTACCAATTTCCACTGATTTTGAACTGATCTTCACTTTATTTTCAAATTTCCTTTAACAGATCCCAAATCGATTTCCACTTGTCTAACTGATCTTCTCTTGATCTCCAAATGATCTCAACCTTTGTTCTAAATGATCTCTTACCAATTTCCACTGATTTTGAACTGATCTTCACTTTATTTTCAACTGATTTCCGCCTATTCTCAAGCAGATCCTCACCAAATTTCCTTGTCTTACTGATCTGTTCCTGCACTGTTCCCACTAGATATCCTTGGCATCTGTTCTTCAAATTTTCTTTGAACAGATCCCAAATCGTTTTCCACTTGTCTAACTGATCTTCTCTTGATCTCCAAATGATCTCAACCTTTGTTCTAAATAATTTCTTACCAATTTCCACTGATTTTGAACTGATCTTCACTTTATTTTCAAATTTCCTTTAACAGATCCCAAATCGATTTCCACTTGTCTAACTGATCTTCTCTTGATCTCCAAATGATCTCAACCTTTGTTCTAAATGATCTCTTACCAATTTCTACTGATTTTTAACTGATTTTCACTTTATTTTCAACTGATTTCCGCCTATTCTCAAGCAGATCCTCACCAAATTTCCTTGTCTCACTGATCTGTTCCTGCACTGTTCCCACTAGATATCCTTGGCATCTGTTCTTCAAATTTCCTTTAACAGATCCCAAATCGATTTCCACTTGTCTAACTGATCTTCTCTTGATCTTCTCTTGATCTCAACCTTTGTTCTAAATGATCTCTTACCAATTTCCACTGATTTTGAACTGATCTTCACTTTATTTTCAACTGATTTCCGCCTATTCTCAAGCAGATCCTCACCAAATTTCCTTGTCTTACTGATCTGTTCCCGCACTGTTCCCACTAGATATCCTTGGCATCTGTTCTTCAAATTTTCTTTAACAGATCCCAAATCGTTTTCCACTTGTCTAACTGATCTTCTCTTGATCTTTATCCGTTCTTCATCTGACTATTAACTGACCTGTAACTGATTTTCACCTATGTTCTTAAACTGATCCCCACCTGACTTGTAACCGATCTCCACTTCTTCTCTTACAAATCTCTACTGCTTGTCCAACTGATCTCCATCTTTTCTCTGATATCAGATAACTGATATTCGCCTGATCTTCAACTGATCTCCACTTGATCTTTAACTGATATGTAACTTTTTCACCTGCTCTCAAACAGATCCTAACCAGATCTCCTTGCCTAACTGATCTCCACTTTTTCTCTAACTGATCTCTTCGTGATCTTCAACTGATCTTCACTTGATTTTAAACTGATCTGCAGCTTACTGCTACCTCTCCTTAAACTGATATTCACCATCTCTCTGATCTCTTGAACTCCACTTCTTGGCTAACTTATCTCCACCTTCTCTCTGATCTCTTGGTCTCCACTTCTTGCCTAACTGATCTCCACCTTCTGTCTGATCTCTTGAACTCCACTTCTTGGCTAACTGATCGCCACGTTCTCTCTAACTGTTCTCCACCTGATCTCACCACACAGGATAAGCTGTTGCTGCAGGATGTGCAGGCCAATGATGCCGGCAGCTACATCTGCACCGCCATCTATAGCGATGGCGAATCCGTGGACTATCCAAGCATATTGGGCATCACTGGCGTCATACCGCAGTTCCATCAGCAGCCGCTCAGCTACATGAGCTTCCCCACGCTGCCCGACTCCTCATTCAACTTCAACTTCGAGATCACCTTCCGCCCGGAATCGGCCAACGGTCTGCTGCTCTTCAACGGACAAACGCGAGGAACTGGCGACTATATTGCGCTCTCCCTTAAGGATCGCTATGTGGAATTCCGCTTTGACTTTGGCGGCAAGCCGATGGTGGTCCGTGGCGAACAGCCGATCGAATTGAATGAATGGCATACGGCTCGGGTACATCGCTCCCGTCGCGATGGCTACATCCAGTTGGACGAACAGCATCCGGTGGCATTCCCCACGCTGACACAAATACCGCAGCTGGAGCTCATTGATGATCTTTACATTGGCGGCGTGCCCAGCTGGGATCAGCTGCCCGCCGAGGCGGTGGCCCAGCAAACGGGCTTCGTGGGCTGCATCAGTCGCCTCGCGCTCCAGGGTCGCACCATTGAACTGATGAAGGACGCCAAATTCAAGGAGGGCATCACCAGCTGCAAGCCCTGCGCCGACTCACCCTGCTCCAACGGCGGCATCTGCCTGGAGAGCCAGACGGAGCTGGCCTACACCTGCGTCTGCCAACATGGCTGGACCGGACGCAACTGTGCCGTCGAGGGTACACAGTGTACGCCGGGCCTGTGCGGCGCCGGACGCTGCGAGAACACCGAACTGGACATGGAATGCCTCTGCCCCCTGAATCGCACCGGCGATCGCTGTCAGTACATGGAGCACCTGAACGAGCACAGTCTCAACTTCAAGCGCAACAGCTATGCGGCCTACGGGTGAGTCGAATTCCCACGTGTATCTACAGAGCTGCAGACTGTCCCTCAAGGATAGGATATAATAGAACTTTTTTCGTGTATAAAATTTAGAAGAGGTTTTCCTATGGTTTAGACATAGGAATAGGAATAGGAATAGGGCTGGGGCTGTATGTTGAATCTATCTATCCTTCTGTGATATCAAGATATCTATCAAGATATCGAGAAGAGCTTTAGGGGAATTGACACGTTTTCCTATATACAATTTAGACAAGGTCCTCTAAGACTTGGGAACTCTAAAAATGTAGCCTTGGTTCTTTTAGACTTAGGGATTCCATTTGGCTCTCACTGGATGGGTGAAGCAGCAGAAGAAGTAAGGACCAAGAAGGAGCCGTAAATAAGATCGAGTTATCTATCAGTTAGGCTACAAATTTTGGAAGAGCTTTTGCCTGTATACAATTGAGAAGAGTTGATCTCAGCACCGTCAGCCGGACTTTCCTAAATTAAGAATAGCTTCTCTTAGACCTTGGAATTCTTTAAGCTTAGACGAAGTTTTAGCTATTCTTAAGACTTTTTGCTTGACATTGCATTTGGAAGGGTTAGACGGTGGGAGCAAGTTAATGATAAAATAAATAAAACTCCTATGTATATAAATATATATCTATAATATATATCTGTAGATAAAATACATATCTATCAGGGAGCCTTTGGAATAGGCACATTTTCCTAAATACAATTTAGACCTAGGAATTCCATAAATATGGTGAAAATCTTTAGACCCAGGAATTCCTAATAGTTAAAGAATTTCCTTTGAGCATAGGGAAGCTTAACTTTAACAGCTCCTCTCTAAAGAACTTAACCAGTTATTGTTCAAAAGTTATTATCATTTTTTGTCTAATGGAAATGGTCCAATGGGAACTCAGTGAAACAAAGAGGGAAACTTGAAACCTTATTTCTTAACTAGATTGGACTAGCTTGATCTAAGCTAGAACATGTCGTCCAGAGAAAGTGTTAATCCTACGGTCAACTTGAATTGTCAATTAAAGGTTTTATAGTTAACTAATAGGAATATGGAAGGTCTGATCTAGGCATTCCTAGTAGTCCTAATGGTCCAATGGGAACTCAGTGAAACAAAGAGGGAAACTTCAAACCTTATTTCTTAACTAGATTGGTCTAGCTTGATCTAAGCTGGAACATGTCGTCCAGAGAAAGTGTTAATCCTACGGTCAACTTGAATTGTGAATTAAAGGTTTTATAGTTAACTGATAGGAATATGGAAGGTCTGATCTAGGCATTCCTAATAGTCCTAATGGTCCAATGGGAACTCAGTGAAACAAAGAGGGAAACTTCAAACCTTATTTCTTAACTAGATTGGTCTAGCTTGATCTAAGCTGGAACATGTCGTCTAGAGAAAGTGTTAATCCTATGGTCAACTTGAATTGTGAATTAAAGGTTTTATAGTTAACTGATAGAAATATGGAAGGTCTGATCTAGGCATTCCTTTTAAAGTACGAATGACTCCCACTGAACTCGCACCGCTTTCCTCCACAGCACACCTCGTGTATCGCGCATCAATGTGACCCTATCGCTGCGTCCATCGAGCCTGCGAGATGCGGTGCTGCTGTATGCGGCCGAGTCGAAGCTGCCCAGCGGCGACTATGTGGCGCTGGTGTTGCGCGACGGCCACGTGGAGCTGATCATTAACACGGCGGCGCGGCTAAAGCCGGTGGTGGTGCGGTCGCAGAGTCCGCTGCCGCTGCACAGATGGACGCGCGTCGAGCTGTTGCGCCGCCAGGGCGAGAGCATACTCCGCGTGGCCGATGAGCCCGAGCAGCGTGCCAAGGCGGCGGGTGCGCCGCGCACGCTCTCGCTGAAGACGCCGCTCTATGTGGGCGGCTATGATCGGGCGACGGTCAAGATCAATCGGGATGTGAACATCACGGATGGCTTCGATGGCTGCATTTCGCGGCTGTACGACTCGATGCGACCCGTTCAGCTGCTGGCGGGCATCAAGGATGCGGCCAATGTCCAGAATTGCAACGAACTCAACGAGATTGGCGACAGCGACTCCGATGGCGAGCAGCTCTCAATGGGCGGGCCAGCACCACAGTCAGCCGGCGCTGGCATCTCCCACGAGGAGGAGCAACAGCCCTATGTGGCGGCGTCACCCTGCGCGAACGAGCCCTGCGAGAACGGCGGCACCTGCACCGAGCTGGCGCAGCAGGCGATCTGTGCCTGCGGCGTTGGCTACAGTGGCAAGCACTGCGAGGAGCGTAAGTGTGACCCGATTGATTGGCAGATTTGAAGAGTTGTTCTCGTTCTTATGCCTTTTTTCCGTTTCCGTCCCTTACAGACATCCAAGTGAGCTTCAATGCCTCGTTCCGCGGCAACGGCTATCTGGAGCTGGATCGCAACCAGTTCAGCTCGCAGGTGGATCAGCAGTACACCTCGGCGGTGGTCGTCTTTTCCACCAGCAAGCCCAACGGCCTGCTGCTCTGGTGGGGCCAGAACGCTGGCGAGGAGTTTACCGGCCAGGACTTTATAGCATTAGCCGTCGTCGATGGCTTTGTGGAATATGCACTGCGTCTGGACGGCGAGGAGGTGGTCATACGCAATGTGGACACGCCCGTCGACGATGGACAGCGTCACATTGTGCTGGTGAAGCGTGCGGACAACACGGCCATACTGGAGGTCGACCGCATCTCCGACTCCGGCGAGACACGGCCAACCAGCAAGAAGGAGATGCATCTGCCCGGCAACGTCTACATTGGTCAGTCTCCTCATTTAACCTCTGCCCCCCTCATCGATGAACTGTGCTCATGATTTGCTTGCCATTCCAATTCCATTGCAGGTGGCATACCGGACATATCGAGCTTCACGGGCAAACGCTACACGCACAACTTCAACGGTTGCATTGTCTTTGTCGAGGGCGAAGCCGTCGGCCAGATCAATCTGGGCAAGGCCGCTGTCAATGGCGTCAACGTGGATACCTGCCCCGTGTAAGTACCTCAAGAGATTTTTTGCCAGCTGCAGATCAGCTGTGGCTTGAGTCGAAGACTAGGTCTAACCTTCGGTCGGGGTAATCGGATTTCGGGTTAGGGTTAAATTAAAGGTCTTGTCGCCTCTGGTCAAGGTAAACCTTAATCCTGTTCTAGCTGTGACTTAGTCTGGGTCTAGTCCACGCTTTGGGTGAATGCATTCGGAGATTGGATCAAGATCCGATTCTGGGCTAGGTAAGGAGATTCGTCTTCTCGGGTCAAGGATGGGTACATAGGTGAGGGTCAGCTTTCGCTTAGGTCGAAGTCTAGTTCTAGCTGGGTAAGTGCATTCCAAGTTTGGATCGACATATGACTCTGGTTTAGGTAAGAGCTGGTATCTCCTTTGGTTAAGTCAAAGACTGGGCGTGGGAGAGATCTGGTTTTGGGTTCGGGTTAGCTGGGAGACGACTCTTGTCAAATTAATTATGAGGGAGTGAGTAACTGGGTCAAGGTTGGGGCTTACTTTCATCGTACGTAACAGAGCATTCATTTTTGACCTAGGTCTAATCTGTTATTTTTAAGATTTAGGTCGGCTTTTAGGATCTGGGCTTTATAGGCTGCTCTGCCATAGACTAGCAACATCTATACAGCGAGAAGCAACATGCAGTTCAAAGTTCGTCTGAGCCACTGTAAGAAAATCAATATCTTGGTCTACCTCGGAGTTGGGGCTATGATCTGGGTCGTTGACTAAATAGTTGGCGACTGGACTTTAAAGTCCCTTAACATTTCTCGATCAGCTTAAGCACAGCTACAGCTTAACTGTAAGATGAGGGTCTAGGTCGGGGTCAAGGTCGCAGCTCTTCTCTCCAGCTGAGCCTTCCACTATTGCAACTGGTAGCTATTCAGCTTGCTCTATAGTCAACCCTTAGCAGTAAATTCAGCTAGGAGCATCTCTAGGTCAGGATCAGGTCCTTTCTCTACACACTTGTTCAGGCTTAAGCCAACTTTATGTCTAGGTCTGAGTTGAGTCTAGGGCTTTTTTTTGTCGCTTCTGTTAATTGGTCTGAATTCTGCACACTGCATGCGGCTCTGGCGGAGATTAGCGACTACTGGAATCCCTCGAGCCTCATCTATCACGACTACGAACCGGGCGACAAGAGGTACGATCCGAACTTCTTCGACAAGATAGATCAGCCGCCGCCGGTGCATATCATCTATCCGCGACCCAACCTTAAGCTGCATCATGGTTATGGCTATGCCTACGATGCGAGTGTCCGGCCCGTGGGCGTGGCAGTGGCGCCTTTGGCCCTGCTGGCAAGCGGCCTGATCTGGCTGCTGCCCGCGCCGAGCTAAGCGCCCGGCCGTGGCGCCATCTGTTGAATGACATATGAAACAATTATCGTGCCATATCACTGCAAAATATCATGTTATAACAATATACATATATATATCGAATATACATACATAAATTCACAGTTAAATATTTCAAATAACTAACTCAACTACGACAGATCCCAAAGGATTCAAACATATACGCATACATATATAGCAAATTTTTTTTTTTTTTTTTATGTCTAGCTAGCACCGAAATATTGTTAAAAAAAAAAAACATCGTTAATATTTACTTACCACTAAGAAAGTGTAAAAGCGGCACAGGCGTTACCTAACCTAGGGAAGCATATATACTATAAACAGTTATATCAAATTTATATATATCTAAGAGATATTGCCTACTGGCTATACCTACATATATGTTAATCGCAAAATACTGAAATGCTGGCAAGTGCGAGTTCGTAGCTCAACTCGTTGAGACAAAGTCTGAAATTGAACAGTCAAACCGATAGACAAATACTCTTCTATTCTTCTTCTTTACAATATTAATTAGTCTTAATTCTCGTTTAGCGTTGTCTGTTTAGAGTAAATGTTTTAATGCCTAGCAGCCTATGCAAGAGTACAAGTATATCGATATCAAATTATATATATACTATATAAACACATATATTGCAAAATTAATCGATAAATGTCTAATGTACTTAAGTTGCAAACATGCGTTTAATATTTATCAAGAGAAATTACCACGAGAAAAGCTTCGAAAGCTCATTAAAACTTGAGTGAACGCAAATTAATCGCAAGCTCAACTTACACTATTCTCATTGAACCTCAGAAATGATCTGGCGGTTGAAATAAAAGAGCTTTGAAAGCTCTCAAAAACTTTGTAGAGTTGTGGCAGCTAACAGGAGCTTTGACAGCTGCTAAAGGAGGTAAAAGGTCTTTGCAGCTTGGGAGCTTGAGGTCAAAGCTGGCAAAAGCTTGAGTGCATAAGACTCATTACGGTTACGACTTAAAGCTTGACGTACGTTAGAATAACTGTATATTTCCAAAAGCTTTTATGATCTTAATATTTGATAGATGATTTGTTTGTATCATTTATGATGATTTTTTATTGTTTATTATACTTTTTTTTGTAAGGTTTTAATTTATTTGCTTTTCTTTTAAGTTTAATTTGATTTTTTTCTTTATTTCCCGAACATTCCAGTAACGATGAGGCCCTCGGCGGCACCGAACCACCCGTCGTTTAAGGCAACACGCAGAAGAGAAGAAAGTAAACAAAACAAAAACAAAAAAAAAACAATCCCACAACAGAAGTTAGCTTTTTTTTTTAAATAAACTTTTTTTTATATATATATATACTATGTTAGACTATGGAATATCTATATATATATAGAACAAGAGGGACAATTTTACACAATGCGCTAATTTTTGATATCGAAAAAAAACCATCGATAAAAACGAAACAAAGAAACGAAATGTTGCAATTGCTTCTACAACTTTTAATACTGTTAATCTTAAAAGTTGCACAAAAATTATTTAAATAATGATAGAAGAAAACAAAAAAACAGAAAAACAACTAACTTTAAACGTACAACGGCCATAAGAAGTGAAAACTCGTAACGAAACAATAAAGTTAAATGGATTCATAACTACAGTACATATAAATATATATATATATACCTATATATAGAACTTTAAGGCCCAACTAACTCGAACACACACAAAACAAGAACAAGAACAAGATGAAGAAGAAGAAGAACAACAACAACGGATACTAGCCAAGAACAACAAGAACAAACTACATATACATAACCAAAATGATATATAAGCCATTTTATAATAATAATAATTTTTTTTTGTTTTTTTGCTCATCAGTTCTTAAAATCTTTTCATTTTCGATGATTTCTTTTCGTTGAGAGCCCAGTGTAAAATGTTGTGCAGCTTGACAATTAACAGATCCTAACCTAACCTCACAAAACTTGCATATAACACACACACACACACAAGCACATGCACAAAATTTATAAACTTAAACTAAATATACTTATACTACAGTTTATTGAACAAGAATAAAAGTTACACAAAAAAATTAAAATGATTATCAACGTAAATGTATAATACGAATGGAAACTGTCAAGCAAATAACAAAAATAAAAAAAAAATTAAAAAAAAAAATTAAAAAACCAAAAAGAAAATCAAATCTTTTGGCACGTGTTTCTTTTGCGCTCGATTTGCGCTTGTCGGCTGTTGTTTTGAGTGTGCGGTGAAGAGGTGGGGGGAGGGCGACTGCAGCAGGCGCAGCTTCCTTAACGTCGTCTTGAGCATCGCTGCGCCTGTATTGGTGGATCGCCAAGCAGCTTTGTTATTGCTTATTGCCTTGTCGCTCGCTCTCACACACAAGCCGTGCCTTCGGCCATATGCCTCGTGTGCGGCCGATGCGAGCCGAGCGCAGCCGGCCCGGCTGCCCGCTCTTGACGTCGAATGCACGAAGACATTTCAGTTCAGTTACTTACGTGACGCGACGCTGACAGGTTGTGTTCTGCGTTCTGGTCAATTGTGCGCGAGCATCTTTACCGTTTTTTTTCATTCACCCCAATTTGCTTTTGGCGTGTTTTTCTGTGTGTACGTTCTTTGCGTTTGTCGTATTCTTTTTTTTTCTGTTTGTTTTTAATTCAGTGATCGCAGCCCGGGAACTGTGCGAATTGTTATCAATGAGCTGCAGCTACAGCTGCTAATGATCATCAGGCTAATGAGGATTGCGGCTACCTGTTAAAGTGCGTGTTAATTGGCAGCGAATGCAATTTGCCAAAAAGCGACGCAAAGCAAAGGCAACAACGACAACAACAACAAGAACAAAGTGCGTGCGAAGTGGTTGAAGCGTTTGCATTGTTTGTGTTTTCTCTCTTACGTTCATTTTTGTTGTTGTTTTTCTTATTGTTCCTTTTGATTTTTATTTATATTTATTTTGTTTTTATTTTTAAAACGTCGCGGCGGCCGGCAAACAGCTGCAAGAGGCAACCGATAAAATGACATAAATACTTCTGTGTATGTGTGTGTGTGTGATGTGATGTCCAAATGTACTGATGTACACACAGATGTACGAATGTGCATAGAACTTGATGTACTGATGTATGCACAATTGTGCGCACGTGCGCCACAGGATGTACATATGCACAGCTGAATTGGCATCAGTTATTGGGCAAGTGTCTGTCTGATTGATGTAAACCAAGCGCAGATGTATGTTTTTGATGTAATGCTGTGAGTGTAAGGCAGATAAGTGTGAATATGCTCGTTGTATTAAAGCCAGATACATATGTGCGCTGCAGTTTTCAATCACATGCATACATCACATATGATCGATGCATACATACAACTACACATATTCATGTTTTCATAACATTCTTTATCTTCCATTCTAAGCCGATGTACGCATAATGTGCCGCTGAATGTTTCAGCTGATTGCCAGTCAATCAATTTGGTCGTTCATTCATAAAAATAACCGTTAAATCGGACATTTTTGCGGTTTGCCTGGGGAGGCGCTTAGTTTGCCGGTTGCTGCTGCTTCCTCTTTCCCATTTCTAATGTCAAATATTTGGAGAGTCGAATTTCGGAAATGTGCCGTTGCTTGTTGCCAACGTCGGATGTCGGACAAAGAGAGGGGCCAAAACTAATTGAATCTTTCGGTTTTTTTTTTGTTGGTTTTTTCTTTCTTTTTGTTTGCTCGGTTTTCATTTTTATGGCTGCAAAAGAAATGCAAAAACTTTTCTAATGGCTTTTATTTGATGCAAACAGGTAACTTGTTTTCTTCTTGTGAATGAACCAAGTGATTGAAAAAACAAAAGCAAAAAAAAAAAAAACAGTGTAGAGTGGAAACTCGCTCTCCCGCTCTCTCGTTCGCGCCGATATTGAATACTCAACTATGTCAATTGTGATTGCGGCTGACTGAAGGAAACGGGCCGTCGATTTGAGACTTGGAATCCTGCGCAGCACAGGTTGCACGCATTGCACAGGTGAGTTGTGGTTTATTTTTATCTGTTAAGCGACGGCTAACGGCAATTGCGCGACTGGAAAGTAGTTCATGTGGTCAACAAGCTGTCCATAAAATGCAACTGGCCCGTTCCATTCGAGCTGACAATTTGTACGGGCCAAGACAGCGACGCATGTTGTTGTATCCTTTTTTGGCCAATAGTTGCCGCCAGTTTTATTTATTTTTCATTTAACTCGACTTTGGCCCATTTCTGCAACAACAACAACAACGTGCAGCAAGTGCTACGCGGCTCAAAATTGACGTTTAGCTTGGACACAAACCCAGGCAGCGGCAGCAGCGCAGCAACGCCGTAATACGAGCTGCGCAGCTCGCTGTTGTTGTTGTTGCTGCCGCTGCTGCTGCTGCTGCTGCTGTTACCTACAACGATGCGGCCGAAATGCAAAGAAATGAGCGATCAGCCCCCGACCCCATGTCCCATGCCCCCATGCTGTTGATAACATTAATGAACTGTCTACAACTGCGTCGACGTTGCGACGACGTTGCTGCCCGCACAAGAATAGAAACCAACACAGACACACACACGCACACACACACACAGACACACTCTTACAGGCGCAGACACACGCACAATTCTTGGCAAAAGGTAAAAATGCTCTGAGTGCGGAATGCATGCACGAAAACACAACAGCAGCGGGAGCAAGAGCGAGAGCGAGAGCGAGAGAGCAACAACAATGCAGCGGTGCCTGCTGAGAAGTTGCTGTTGTGCCTTTTGCTCTTTGCCTGGGCCCATTCTCTCATTCCTGCTAACAATAAATCAAAAGGCAATGCAACAACAATCAACAACAATGCAGAAATGCGCATGTGCACGTATGTGTGTGCCCATGTGAATGTTTGCTTCGGTATGCGTGTGTGTGTGTGTGTGTGTGGAAAAGCCCAACATAATAAAAATCAAGGCAAGTGTCGTCCATAGCAATAGCAACGGCGACGCTGACTGCGACTGCGACTGCGACTGCGAACTCATCACAGGCAAAAGGGCGCAGACAGTTTTGTGCTTGCGCTCTCGCTCGCACTCATTGTGCTGTTGTTGTTGTTGCTGTTGTTGCTATTGCTGTTGTTTATGAGATTTCATTATTACTTTCGATTGTTGTCCCCGCGCCCATTGAGCGCGGCCAAGTTGCCTTTGCTTTTGGTCGAGAATTGTTCTGGGCCCAAAACAAATAAACAGACTGCAGCAGCCGAGGCTGAGCTCCTCTTGCTCTAATCGCATAAGCAGCTACACAGACACACACACACACACAGACGCACATACAGACGCTGTCTGGCATGTAGAATGGGCCACACTGAAAAGGTATAAAATAAATAAAGCAATAAATGGAAAATAAATTTCAAAAATTGCTTTTCAAGTGGCTAAAACGAAACTGCAACAGGTTCCCGCAGCAGCAGCAGCAGCATCAGCATCTACCCCCTCCCCCCTCTCCTTCTCCAACACTCCTTCGTTTTACCTCGCTCTTGCTCTCTCTCTCTCTCCTCTCTCGCTCGGACTGCATGCACCGTTGTCATTCAGCTCCTACACTTTGCAGCGTCATCATTGTCTGCGCTAACTGCTCTGCTGCTCTGCTCTGCTCTGCTCTGGCTGTCTGCATCGGACCCGCTCCCCCCGCACCACACCCATACCCTTAACCCTCGCCCACCACCGTACGATCTCTGTCAGCTACCGAGTTGAAAGATGCCCACGAAGACCTTTCTTCTTGTTGTCATTCCGAATTCTCTCGGCTTAACCCATATCAGTGCACCAAATTGAGCTGATCTCGTATTATTGTATAACAATATGCGATATGAGTCATCGTTGTTGTTGTTGTTGCTGATGATAATGATAATGATAATGATAATGATAATAATGAGCTTGTTGCTCTTGATGATACTTGAATTATAATAATAAAAACTATCCAAGTTTCCAAGATTCTTCAAATTTGTACTTTAATCTTTCATTTTCATCTTGAGAGAGTACTTCGAATTAAGCGAACCTTAAGTAACGGCTTTTGAAAATGGTTTTACTATCAATCCACCAATTTTCCACAGCAGCGAGTGGAATTTCGCAATACTCCGTTTGTTTAAGCTCTACGCTCTACACTTAAATATAGATTGATTATCTTTGATATATATGTATATATATGCACGATTTCAAGTCTGACTTCGACTTGGATTTGGACCCCTGACCTTGCACGGCCTCACCTGGCCTGCAAACATTTGGCGCATTGCTAATTGCGCGAACACAATGCATCTCTTGTTCTTCTTCTTCTTCTTCTTCTTGCTGGCTGGCCCCCACGTTCTCCATGCTCCATTCTCAGCTCTCTGCAGTTCCCATCAGGCCTCGCATTGGCCGTCAAATTAGCGATTGACACCTTTTCGGATCTCGGATTTGGGTTCGTTCCGTAAAAACGGCGCATAAAAATTATTTCACGCTCGCCGAGTGGAGCCCAAAATTATGATTAATGTTGGTTAAAAAAACATTAAAAAAAAAACTAAAAATAAGAAATAAAAAGCATAAATTGGATTTGATTTCTGTTTGTTTGCCGCGTTCCGTGGAGCTGTCGTTTTTTTTATATTTTTGATTGCTATTCATTTTTATACCCTGTAATTTTAGAATAGTATAAGAATGTCCATGATTTTCAATAACTCTTTAGCTGAGCGCTAAGAAATCGATTAGCGATCAATATGTTCACAGCAGCTTTTCAAGCTGGCGGCATTTAATTTTGACTATATATTTACATAATTTGTCTAGAGGGCAAGCCAGGTCTAAGAAGATTCGACAGCTGCCAATATATCGATACAGAATCGATTTCCGATAAATCTCTGTTCTAATATTTCTCAAGACTGATTAAGCTAGTGATATACAAATTGAACTTTAAATCAAGGTATGCCGTAATATTCGATATCTGTTACCAATCGATAAAGAAAATCGATTTCCGATAAATGATCATTTAACATCTCGTGACACTGTCAAAGCTTAATCAAGGTATGCTGTCTACCGAGCAAGATTTTTCTGATACTCGATAGCTGCTAACAAATCGATAAATGAATCAAATCGAATCAGTTTTTTAACATCTATAGAAATTGTTAAAGTAGAGAGAAGTTTGCAGGAGCCAGCGGCATTTAAATCTGCGCTGTTGTCTGATTTTCGATAGTGACGAAAAATCGATAACTAAAATCGATATACGATTAATATCCTTTTAAAGTCTATTTTAGAGATTTAATTGTGGCAGGCTTTTTGATGTGTGCATTGATTTGTTTATTTTTGGTTGAATCTCCTCTCAACTGTAATGACAGTTATTTAAAAAAAACAAACAGGGTATTCGCTAGTCGAGCAGTTAGAAATAGCTTAGTGCTGCTTGTATATATATTTTTTGCACTAGGTAGCTGCTGCCGGCTGTTCATTAGCACAGACGACGACTAATCATTGCAGAGCCAAAGAGAGAGGCAAAGAGAGGAAGAGAGAGGGGCGGGGGGAAGGGGGGGAGTCGAAGCGAGATGGAGACAACATTAAATGCGGCTGCCGTGAGGCATGCGGCAGAGGCGGCCCCAAAAGGCGGCCCAAAGGTGGCAATCAACACGAATGAATGAATGAATGCTCGATTCACTGAATGAATCTCAGCCAGATCTCGATTGAGTCTGAGAGACTGAGACATGAATGGATCGACTTGGGTTTCGGTTTCTGCTTCGATTTCGGGTTTTTATCTCCTCATTCGGCTCATAGCGGAAGTGTAATTGCGGGTTTTGCCCTACACGGCCCAAAAGAAAACCTTTGAGTCGAATCTCGGGCGACCTTTAAGTAGCGGCCGCAAATGAGCTGAAAAAACGCCGTTCGCTAAGCGGCGTCGGCGCCTTTTGCTTGGCCCGCGCCCCGCCCCGCCCCGCCCCGCCCCGCTAAAACCTACCTGTTGGCAATTACGGGCTGGAAAACGGAAGCGCATTACAAGCCCATATGCGATACGTAATGTGATAGCATTTGTTGTGAACTACTCCGCTGACACGCCCACATGCCGAAAAAAAACAAAAAAACCAAAAAAAAAAAAGAAACAAAAATCAAAAAGATGAGCAGAGCAGCAGAAAGGCAAACAGGAACAATCGCCAAGCCGATCTTCGAATACGCTTACGCACATATTTCCCATAAATGTTTTTGTAAGAAAGTTTCCATAGTCGATCGATCTGGACTATGGAAGAGTAGTAAAAAGGTTCCGGATTTCTCTTGTCCACATAATAGTCCTATATTTATATGATTTTACACACCTGAGAAGAGAGTAGAACCCCAAAAACCTAAGTTTGTTTAAGATATCTTAAAAAGCAGCCAAGTTTTTCTCTTATTCAACCGATTCAAGAATCTGCTCTTTATATAAGAGCATAATCTTATAGATATATAACTTTAACAAGCAAGAGTTTTACCAGATAGAACTTCCATTAAAATAAGATTATGTTTTTATATAAAGAGCAGAGGTTAGGTTAGATTAGATAAGTTTAGTTAAGATATTTGCAAAAACCAAAAAGTTGTTCATAAACGAATTTTCGAGCGAACGTAACTATGGCAGCTATATGATATAGTTCGATCCGGCATATGGCAGATGGATTGAAGTCTGGCTCAGACAAACTAAGGAACTACATATATGATATGATATATGATATTGAGATATGATATTGAGATATGATATTGAGATATGATATATGATATAATACATATATTCTATGATATATGATACATATCTGATATAGATCAGGAACCCATATATTTTACGCATTTGGAGGCGTCTGTGTCTTATGGCTTAACTATAATGCCCATTACCAGGGTATCAATAAGGTACAGCCAACCTTGGGAGAAGTCTGGAAACAGGGGCGAAAGGAGAGCAAACAAAAGCTAACTCGGTAGCACGTAGCGGACGACCTTATCGCGACGAGGATATCGGAGGAGGAGTGGGCACGGCTGCGGCTCTGGGAATGGGAATGGGATTGGGATTGGGAATGGGTAAAATGGGGAACGCTATGGCTTGGGCCTTATCAGCGACCATCGTCGGGCCGTGACGGCGACAACAACAACAGCAGCAACAACAACAATCAGAACAATCAGAGTACTTTTGCGGCTGCGCGACGACGGCGACAAGAGGGAATTGTTATCAACGTGTGCCGAATATTAAATACCCTCGCCCAGACACTCGATTTTGAGCTGAAGAAGCGTAAAGTAACTACCCTGCCTTGATATTGGGTTCGCTGCGATTCGTGAACCTATTTGCAAATTTTTGCATCAATTTTTCGGTTAAAGACTTGGTTTATATTCAAAAACCAATTTGAATTTGAACCTTTTTTTTTTAAATAGCTGGTTCGCTTTGGTTTTTGCTTGGTTTACTGTTCGGTTTAGGGCAAAAGAAAAGTATTTGAAGCTGCGCATCGGCTCGACTCAAAGGCAGATCACGAATCTATATACATATGTATATATGCGCTCCAATAGATCGAGATAATTGCCTTAAACTTGCGCTGCAAGTTGCGTGAGAAAATTGGAATAGCCCAGCAGCAAGAGTATAACAGGTAGCTAGGGGGACAGGGGAGGGGAGGGAGGGGAGGAGAGGGGCTCGCCACAGCAGATGAAACAGACAGGAAGTGAGCTATTTGCACTTCCAAACAAGTCATAATTTTCGGCAGACAGACAACAGACAACAGACAACGGGCATTACGTGGAATTCAGTCTGATAAAGTAGCTCAACCGCGTTCCATTCAGCTGGGCCCAGACAGCGCGACAGTCCGAAAGAGATCGACAGCCCGAGGAAAGGAAAGAGATGGAGACTCTGCTCGAGCTAAAGATAGAGACGGAGACACAATGCAAGGGCGAGCGGAACATTTAATAAGCGACAATTTAGCACTGAAGTTGACATTGACACAGGTAAAAGACAGACGGACGGACAGACAGACAGACGGACAGACAGACGGACAGATAGACGGACCCGGGTCAACATCATTATACAACTACTTAGGTAGCTGCAGACAGGACAACGGCAAGTACCTCTGCCTCATAACTGTTTGCGGGCTTCCAGATAGAAGAGACCAAGTCTCAGATGTGATTCATACGCGTCTAGCTCGGATAATTAATCGCTTTAAGATGGAACATCTACCAGTTGATGTGTCTTCCCGGTAAGAGGCAAGTTAACAAGACCAGACTCAAGGATCCAAGTCTTAAAAAAACAAGTCTGAGTTCCTTATAAGTTGCCCTGAAACTAACGCCGAGCTATGTCTCCTCTTCCCTCTGCCTTTACGCTATGCTTGGAAAGTGCCCGAAGAAAGGCTTTTTTTTTACTAAAACTAGAAGACTGGTTCTTTTTTTTTCCGACGTGTTTCCAGCCGTGGCTTATTACTTTTTGTTTAAGTTCTTGATTATCTTCGGTGCTTATAGTCCGATCGTAATGAAAGTTGCAGTGCTTTAATATGGCATTTCAAAGTATGTATAAGCCAAAGCGCAAGTCTCCAGCTCTAAATTTGACTTAAAATTTGGCAAAGGGAACAAAATGGGATATTATCTTGATCTAAATAAATATTACCCGAAAACTGGAAATTGATATTTAACGATTCTGACAATTGGTTGATGTGCATTTAAGTCTTGACATTTAAGATATGTCAGGGGGGGAGACAAAGGATTTTTCAGATAGCAGCTGGCTCAAAAAAAAAAAAAAAAAGTGGGAATTTTTGCCCCTTACGTATTCAAATTAGTTTGAAATCTAAGACATCGATAGTACTCGTCTTCGATTCCCGCTAAGAAAATACTTATAAGATAAGCGACATTTGCATAAGAACGCCAGCGGAATGTTATATATTCCCAGCCAGTTCGAATTCCGAGCAAATAGTGTAAAAATCAAAGGGAAGCATTTTGTAGTGTGCCCCACAAAGGAAGGAAACCCCATGCCCTGAGCCGCATAACCCTTAGCTTGGGCCCCTCTCAAATCGAAACTAATTTTGGGGGAAACTGCACGTAAGGCGATAAGCACTGGAAAGGACAACTCTTAAGAACATTCACTTGAGAAATTCATCAGAATTCTGTGTGAAAAATACCCTTTCGATAGTATTAGGGAAATATGCCTACTGATTTTTGATATATTAAGAAAATGTTTATATATTTTTTTGGGTATCTGGAAAATTAACCGCAAGTGGATTTTAGATAAGTTAATGTATTACTAACGGAAAAAATTAATTTTGCAATATAATTGTTATAGATAAAAGGGTATAAATTTCTGGGAAACGAACTGCAAACGGATTTTAGATAAATTAATGGATTACCAAAAGATGAAATTATTATTTTAATAAAATTGATGCTGAACATCTGAATAAAAATGGAATTTGGATAAGATGACAGAAAAAATTATTATTTGAATAAAATTGATACGGCTTGGACGATATATTGTATATTTCTGCGAAACTGACTTCAAATGGAATTTAGATAAGTTAAATATATTTATACCATGATAGTTCATAGGACAAATAGAATTTAGATATGTGAAGAGATAACAAACAGAAGAAAGAATAATTGATATAGGTTATATGTTATATTACTTACCGGCAACAAGCTCCAAGTAAAATTCAGATAAGTTAAGACCACAAGCATAATAAATTATCGCATCGAAATAATTGATACAGCTCATAGGATATACTAATTCTAAAAAAAACTTCGTTCAAATGGAATTAAGATAAGTTAATTTCCATTAAATTAAGCTGATGCCGTTTATATGATTTATACATATATGCGGGCTACTAAATACAACTGAATGAAAGAATTAATAATTGATACAGTTTACAGGGTATATTTTTGGAAAGCTTGCTTCAAATGGATTTTAGATAAGTTATTATTAAATATAACTAACATAGTTTATGTGATTTATATTTTCGGGCAATCAACTACAAATGAAATCAAGATAAGTTAGAAATTTCACACATACATATATAATTGATGCAGCTCAAATTTAACTGATGCAGCTTATATGATTTATATTTTCGGGCAATCAACTACAAATGAAATTAAGATAAGTTAGGAATTTCAAATGAACATAGTTGACGAAGAGTATGGGATATATGTACATATATCTGAAAAACTTCCTTCTGGGAAAGCGCTACAAATTAAATTTAGATAAGTTCATCACAAATGCAAATATCACCTTAACTATATAGATAAGTATAGATATAATAGCAAGATATATGTATATTAAAATACCAGATACAGGAAATTGATTAATTGGACATTATTGATACAGTTTATAGGGTATTTGTGCGGAGTCAGGCCTGTGGGCGATCAGTTGGGCCTTGCTTACTTGCGTTTTTAATTAGAGCCAATGTGAAACCTTCCCACAGCTGGCAAAGGGGCAAGACGCACCTGAGAGACGTGAAAGGCATAGTTGATTTGTCTGATGATGATGTATTAATTTCTCACAATGCTGTGAACAGATTGAATAATCCAAAGCCATGTAAGCCAAACTAACTATCTATCTGTCTGTCTAACTGTCTATCTGTCTGTCTGTCTATCTATATCTATTCTATCTTGTTGTCTTGTTTTTTGGGACTGGGCTGGGACTTCCCTCTGTGCGTCTGGGGACTGGGCACAGCACGTAGCTGTCAGCGGCATTGTGCCCGCCAGCTGTGTGTTGGGGTCAGTTCAAAGCATTTGTGAACTCAATTAAAATAGCAGACGATACCCTCTACTCCATGGCCCCGCGATTTCAGCAAATACATTGAGCGAAAATCACATTCGAATGCTTGACGCGACAAGATCCGCAGATCCACAGATTCACAGTTCAAGATTCCGATTGGGCTTCGAACTTTGCACGTCGCTCGCCGGGTAATTAAACCTGTGTGGCGGTAGCCAACTTATTTCCAGGAGGGTAACGGGCGAAGGGGGGAGGGGAGGGGAGGGAGGGTGCTGTATCGGAGTCTGCCCATGGGCTGGCAGTAATAAACACATACCAGAGTAGCATGTGGCCCACAACACAGTTGAGAATGAATAGACATTCCTCACCGTGGGGCAATTAGAAAATGAGTTCAAGCGAGAGCTGCGCCAAGTCGCACCAAGTTGCGCCGAGTCATAGATCAACGTTCATGATAAGCCCCCCTTCCCCACCAACCCTCGCCCATTTGGAGGAGCAAATGAAGCAAGCGGAGCAGTCCGCCGGACCTCGACTCTGGCCAAACTGCGTGAGTAGAAAGCCAACCAAAGCGATGCGAGCGCACATTTGTATATATATTGGCAGTTAAATGGCCGGAAAGGGTATATTGTTTCGGTGCACGTGTATGTAACAGGCAGAAGGAAGCAGCTCCGATCCCTGATGAGGATCTAGCCATGTCTGTGCATCTCGCCAGACTTGTATCTCAAATGAATATTCTTAGATTTGCAAACGGAGTCTGTCTCATTTTTTTCGCTCTCACGACATCTCCCATAATATTGATATATCGATTTTGATATAATATTTAACTAACTTTTCAAGCTTGTCCCGTGGTATACACGCATTTGAATATGTCACATTGAGGCCCTGAGAATTTTTTATTGAGATCGGACTGTACAATCCGAAGTTACACACGAATGCATTTCCCATGCACAGAGGGGGGGCACGGAAGAAGAAGAAGAATGTAATCGTAACGGTAGCCGAGCGCTGTGTTTAGGGCATCTGCTAGTCGAGCATTATCGACAGACGCACACTTGTTTTTCTCTTCGATTTCGTCAGGTCCCCCCTCGGGCGCCGGTTGTGGCCTCATGAGAGTCGCGGCATCATTTGCCGTTTTCTGCCTTTTTTTTTTTTTTTTTTTTGAAAGTTTGCGCCAGTTTAGACTCAATGATTAGATGGAGAGGAAGAAAGAAGAAGAAGAAAAAAAAACAAGTAGATCTTTAACCAAGTGCTGCTGCAAATTCCAGCGCTGCGAGCTAAGCCATTTCCTTTCCTATATATTCATACATATACATGTATAGATATATATCTGTATCTGTGTGTGTATCACATTCCAATGTGTTTGCGGACCGTTTCGAGTATTGTCTCCGTCTCCTGTTGCTCTATATATGCTCTTCATTCCTTGTCAACGGCAACCGGAAAGGATTTAGATAGATTATGGACATTGTTTGCAGCTAGGGATAAAAACTTGAATCGGAAATCGAATAAAGGCAGCTGATTGTTTTTTGTCGGATTAAGATTAAGTTACAGCCTATTACTTTGTTTAAGATGCAAACAAAGCAAATTCGGATTGAAATGAGAATCTTTGTTGAAGAATTGCAAGCAATTCCAAGTTGTGGACAATTGTGACAGAATGTAAGAAAGACAACGGATTGTATTTGGATTAATACCAAGATTAAGTTGAAGATTTTCAAAAAATATTATATATGGTTATGGAATTTTAGGAAATAGTTGCATCACGAATTCCCAGCTCTAGTTAGTTTTAAAGGTATATATTGTGAAACCTTGTCAGAAAACGAAATAAAGACAACTTATTGTACTATTAGGTTTAGGTGAAAGATTACAAACTGTTGTCAGACAATATTTGTGTTAGGTATTACGAAACCCTTGAGTGGAAACTGAAACAACGACAACTAAAACAGATTGTTTACACAACCAAGGATTCAGATTCGAATTCCCAACTAATGTAGGTCCAAGACGCGGATAATTTCCATTTCGTTTTATTCTCAATTCCATTGCACAGTAAACAGCTTGTTTATATTATCTATTCAAATAGATTACAAGGGCTTTACACAGATTGCTGGCATTTGAGACAAAGTTAACTTATTGTATTCAGTTCGAGATTAATTCAAGAACAAACAACTTTAAGCTCAGGTGTCTGGCATTACAAACAGTTAATGTGCTTTTCATTGTACAGTTCGATCAAAGGCAACGCATTGTGCTTAAATGGAGATTAGGATTATATTTGTGCTTAAGATAAATATATTTAAAACTTGTTTACAAAGCAACTTTTATAAGATAGTTTAAACTGTTTCGTTTAAAGTAACAGCTAGTTGAAGATTCATCCCGAAGATAACTAACTAACACAAGCTTCAATTTCCATGGACTCATTATTTTTGATTCCATTGTTCCGTAAAAAGTAGCTGTTAATTGGTTGTCCTCAGTTTCGGCTTGTTAATCCATCCTGATGATAACTACCTTTAAAATCAACTTGTACTAGCGGAAAGTACATTATATAAGCTCGATAATTGATCATTGCAGTTTACCTTTACTGGTTTACCTTTGACTGGTAAATTGTTATCCTCAGTTTAAGCTTGTAAATCTATCCTGAAGATAGCTTTAAAAGCTGCTTGTACAAAACTTTAATAGTGGATAATACAATATATAATTTATCGATAATTTATCATTGAGTGTTTTCCTCCAGTCATTGACCCTTAACTGGTAAATTGTTATCCTCAGTTTAAGCTTGTAAATCTATCCTCAAGATAACTAGCTTAAAAAATCATCTTAAGAAAACTACATTATATTAACTCGATAATTTATCATTGGGTGTTTACCTAAGTGACTCTTAGCTGGTAAATTGTTATCGTCAGCTTAAGCTTATAAATCTATCCTGAGGATAACTTATTTCTTCTATTTGTTAAAAAGCTTTTGTAGCGGAAACTACATTATATAAGCTCGATAATTAACTATTGCGTGTTCAACTGCAGTCAGTGACCTTTGGTTTGATTCGATTGTTTCGTTTAAGGTACCTGCTAATTATTTATCCTCCGCTTTGACTTGAAGATCATTTCGTGCCCAGCTGTCACTGTGTACTTGCGTCTAGTCATAGTCTTATGTCTGGCTTGGGTAGGATCAACAATTTTTACTATAACAATTTGTGCGTTCGGCCGGAACGAATGGAAAAGGGAACGTGCTGTTCGATTTGTCTAAATCTGTTGCCCATTTGCTAGTTAATTTGGCAGCGACGCCATTTACGGGCATTTGCTGAGCCCATTGAAGCATGCGATAAGCCGTGGGGCATTGGGGCAGACCCCATTATTGCTTGCCACATCAAACGCAAACGCAAAAAGTCAGCATTCAGGCGTTGCACCGCAAGCAAACGAGCCCGAAAACGGTAGCTCATTCATGGGCCAGCATGATGATGAGCATCATGATGATCACGATGATGATGATGTTGATGATGTTGATGGTGGTGCGTGAAGATGCCGAAACGCATTTTCATTCATAAATAGGCGACGCGATGCCGCACAAAGTTCAACAGTTGTTGCTTGTCTTCTTCTATGACGCCCACACAGGGCAGATCGAAAGATGTAAAAGCCGAAACCGAACCCGAAACCCAACCTGAAACTGTATCTGAATCTCTTGAATACGCTACCTGGCGGCAACGAGCGAGAGAGAGCGAGAGAGAGAGAGAGAGAGTGGCAGAGGCTGCAGCCGCGTTGCATGCTGAAGGTTAACGATGCCATTCGACGACATCTCGGCAACATTTTAACTGCTTTATTATAACACAGGCTGCCGATGCACTCGGCCAGACGACGCGACTGCCAAATACCCTGTAAAGCAGTCAAAATAGTTATTGAAGGCATTATCACCATTTTATCGCTTTCTTATCTTCCATAATGTAAAATGATATCGCTTTATTATCTTACCTGTGAATATGCAGCATGTCTGAGGCAGGAAACGATTTTGACAGCACGAATCGCTTATCTATCGCATTCTTATCTTCCAATCAAAGAAAGGGGCCCAACAGTATCGCTTTTCTATCTTCCTTTTAGCGCTTTTTTAACTTACCTGCAAATATGCAGGGCAAGGATAATAATGGCATGAATCGCTTTTCTATCGCATTCTTATCTTCCATTCAACAACAAAAAAAAAAACTCAACATCTCATCGCCTTTTTATTCGCTTTGCTATCTTCCATTTAAAAAAAGGGTGTATTACGAACTTTTCAGCGTAGCTTCCCAGCTATATCCTAAATAATAATTATTAGATCGCTTCGAAAATATCGCCCTATATCGCTTTATTATCTTCCCTGCAGATATGCTACAAATACTTGAGCTTTCAGTAGCATGTATCGCTTTTCTATCGCGTTCTTATCTTCCAACCAAAAAAAGAAGGTCTGCACACTTAACGTCTTTTTATTGCTTTGCTATCTTCCATTCGAATGAGATGCTTGCATTTATCTCTGCGCTTGCATTGTGGCAATTTGTGGAATACCCCAGTTGTGATCAGCTGCACTGGCTACAGGGTATTTAATGAAATGGTTTCCATGGAACAGGCAGTAGTGACCAGTGGCGGCTGCAACATCCGCATCCGCATCCGCATTTGCATCGCCAGAGCGGACCAGCCTGTGCTCATAGTCTGGCCCGGTCCGACCCGGCCCGGCCCGGCTGCCTGAAACGGATCTGAGAGGAGTCCAAGTCACGTTTTGTTGTCGCTGCGGTCGCAGCGACTTTTTCGTTGGTTCACCTTGGCACCGCATACCAAAAGACATGGAACGGGGCATGGTTAGGGGCAGGGACAGGGGCAGGGGTAAAGGGTACAGGGCTCTGGCGAAGGTAGTCGACAGTCGGGCAACCTTTTCATTGATTGTTTTTCTTTCTTACCTTTTCTTAGCCCACAGCCCGTTTCATTTCACTGGAAACGAGCAACAACAACAACAACAACGAGAAGAAGACGAACAACAACCAGTTGACTGCATTCCAAGGCATCGCTCATTGCGATCATTGAGCATCGTCTCCGTCTCCGTCTCCGACTCCGACTTTGGCTTTGGCATTGCTATTGGACCCTAGCTCTTGGCAGAGTCCCCAGCAGCGTCTCTGCTAATTGTTTCCGACTTGTCGGCATTGGCTTTTGGCTCGCTCTGCTCATAACTTTGGCCAAGGACAATATTTTGCTCAGCTAGGCTGTCAAGAACTCGACTTCTTGCAAGATCTTGACTAGCTTCGGCTGAAATAAATACGATCGCACAATTTAAGACCCAAAGTCCCATTAGTTTGACTGTCTAAAGTGCTTGAGTTCTTGCCTGGAACTGAAACAAGCCGACGTCCAACAAGATCATGTTACTCTTTACGTTTAAAAGATCTAGAGCTCTTCAATATAAATTCCAACAAGATTTGAAATCGGAAAATCTTACGCTCTTTTGGCATACAACTCTTTGGATCTTCAGCTCGGAAAGATCTCAGCTCTAATGTATATTTGACTAAGACTTTGTTAGTTGGGGATACCAAAACTTAGATTCTAGATTCTTACAAGCTTTTCAGTTCTTGAAGATCTATAGAATAAGCAGCTTGAAGTTTTAAGTCTCATAAGGAGTTCTTTTCTAGCCTAGTCAGGCGAAATGTTTGCTTCTTTAGTTCTTGGATAAGTGAACAACGGAATGGGAAGGGACACCCCGTCAACAGATTAAAGAATTTTGTGAAGATCTTAGCTATCTATAATGCACGTAGGGCATCCAAAGATATTAGCTATCCATATTCCAGAAAGAGTACCCAAAAATGATAAATGAATCTTGGTGGAAAAGACAAAGGAACTTGAATTCAAAAAAAGTTACCAAGAATTGGTTAAATTATACAGACTGATTTTTTTTGTCGAACCATCCTTTTAAAGTAGACATGGTTTGATAGACTGTTGAATGAAATATCCTTGGCAAGTGTCTGAAGATCTCTTGGAAGATCTTAACTGGGATAGATGAGGTTCTACAAGCTGATCGCAACTTGTCTTGGGATCAAGTTGGAAAATTTTACAAAATACTGCTTGAATTTGATCAAGAAGAAAGATAGTTATGGAATAATTGTTCGTTCAGAGAACTAGTTCCATTATTTAGATACAAATTGTCGATCTGGCTCCAGTTCTTAACTTGCTAATCTTACCTAAATTCTTTTGCTTAAAAATCCCTTCCACTCTCACTAGCTTTTCTTCTGCCTCGCCCCCCTCTCTCCCCCTCTCTCCCCCCCCCTCTCTCTCAGTCTTTCAGAAGTTCTCAATTCCCAAGCTCATGCCGCTGCGTGAACCATTAGAGCGGAACGTTGGTATTTTGCTTGGGGCAGGGGCAGCGAACCCATAGATAAGCCCAAGTACTACACACGCTTCCCGTTGTACCTCCTCCCCCTGCGTCTTCTGCCCCCGTACCTCCCATTTCGCTCTTGGCTCACTTACTTTCAATTCTCGTACAGTTTCTCAAGTCCGAAGTTTGGTTTACGCGACGTGATAAAAACCTTGTTGTACGCCGATTCAACTCGCTGATAAGACAAGCGCCCCCTCCCCTCCCGCCCAGCTCTCCCGCCCACTCAAATTTTTGGGCTCAGGCTGTGGCACATGCACAAACACACACACACACACACACGCACTGAGAGAGTGAGAGGCGTCTCACGTCCGGGCGAGTAAATAAATGAAACAAATAAAGACAAAAATTAAATTGGGTTTATTGCATTTCATGTGAAAAACGAACGAGAACGCGAGCAACAACAACAAACAACTGCAACAACATTGCCTCAAAGCTGTTGTAATCGAAGCAACCGATAAAGATCCGAGAACTAAAGAGCTGCCATATGGAATCCGTCGAACTCTCGTCTCGAATCGCTCGTCAAAAAAAAAAAAAAGAAAGAGGAGAGCAACCGAACCCAAAGCCTGTAAATCAAATGCAACATTTGATCAGAAAGAATCAAAGTTGCGCCGAAGTCAGCAGAAGTTTAAATACACTTTCAAAGGCAACAGCCAAGCTGACTGAGGTCGCTGGTTCAAATCCAACTGAATGCAAAAAAAATAAGGCCTCATGTTAGCGAAAAGCACAAACGAAATACAATTTTGATAAGACTCAAAATATCATTCGCTGGTTCAAATTCCTAATTTAAAAGTAAGGTTGCTGGTTCAAATTCAGCAGCAATTTTCATCATAGAGTTAAATGCATAGGCATGCTTGAAGTTTGCGTGAATTACACAAACAATTTTGATGTCACATGCAATATTCTTCATTTGAGTCGAACGTGAGGTTGCTGGTTCAAATCCAGCAGCCAGTTTCAACTTTAATCCAAAAAGACACGCCTGCAGTTGACGCAAAATACACTCATAATACAATTATGATAGCACTATCAATATCATTCTAGGCGTGCGGTCGCTGGTTCAAATCCAGCAGCCAGTTTCAACTTTAATCCGAAAAGACACGCCTGCAGTTGACGCAAAATAGACTCATAATACGATTATGATAGCACTATCAATATCATTCGGGGCGTGCGGTCGCTGGTTCAAATCCAGCAGCGATTTTCAGCTCAACTTTAAATGCATAAGCACGCATCGAGTTGACGCGAATAACACAAAAAAATTTTGATAGCATATATTATTTATATTTGAGCCAAAAGTGAGGTCGCTGGTTCAACTCCAGCAACCATTTTCAAGTTGTAGTTAAATGCAGAATTGCACCTAAAGTAGCCGCGCTTTATGGAGACAATTTTGTTGGCAGCTTCGACGATACTTATTCGAGCCAAACGACGCCGGGTAATTTCCTCTACCCTTTCAGAGTTGGAGCATTCAATCAACTGACGAACTTTCAATTGAGCCTCCGCGAAATGTGGAGCAGCCTGCTCGATCTCGATTGATCGATTCGGGCGTTAAAGCTAAGGGTGCAGCGGGGCGGGGAGTGCCTATATAGTAGAGGGGCGGGGGGGGGGGGGAGGGGGATTTCTTAACGCATCGCTAGCCGTGGGAGCCGTTGTTTATTTTCGGCTGCTTCAATTAAATAACCGAATGCCAATTAATTAAAAGCCCATAACGGTTAGACCCCTTCTTTCAGTAAGCCCCTCCCCCCCCCCCCCTCCCCTTTGGTAGAGAGCCCCTCACAGCCCATGCCCGACTGGCTGGTTAAGTGCCGGCGTCGTCGGCTCCTCGTTGTCGAGTCCGATCTAAATTACAAATTTGTCGTACCAAAATAGATAATATGATCTAATAAAATTGAAAGAGCAGCCGCGCGACAATAAAAACCACGACGCAAATATAAAAATACAAAAGACAGCGATTGTGGCGGACAGGGGCGATAGGGGGGGGAGCTGGGGGATAGCTGGGATGGCTAGAAGGGATGGGGAAAAGTTGGCTGCGACTGAGAATGACGAAGCTGTTTTTCCTGTATGCTGTTCACTTTTACATTTGCCCGATAACAAATCAAAGCCAAGAACAAAAAACTTTAAGCTACAAACCAAAAGCCAAAAACTCAAACAAATAAACAACAAAGAGTGTGCTTGTCAAATGTGATCGACTTGGAGATACCCAGTGTCAAGCAGCGACGTGAGAGATATGTTAACTTCTTTCCGTCTTCTTTCAAGCCAAGCCGTTTCTGCAGCTTCTTCCTCTTCCATTAGTCCCACACTCTGCTCAAGAAATGCATTCTCTATTAACTTCGGACTATGTTGTCCGATCTGGTTGAAACTTTCAGCGCCTTTCACAAGTGTGTGCATACGAAAGCGCAAGATTAACTCAGTTTCGACGGGAAATTGGGGAGACGTATCCACATTCCATATCTGTATATACTTTATGATATGTATCTATCTCTTATGATCTTCGAGTTATGTTTACAAAAATAACTTTATCTTCAAATAAATAATTTTTGATAACTGAAAAATTAAATCAACAGCTCGCAAATATATAAACCTTAAGTCTCTTTTTAAGTCTGTTGCTTACCTTTGCTAAAAAAAAAACAACCAATATGCCCTCTTTATGCATTTTCCATGGGTTCAGGGTATGAAAACTTAATGCAAAACACTAAAAAAAAAAAAGTGGGAAAAAACTCGCATTTGTGGTGGTCGCTAAAGCATCGGTACCCAAAGCGGAAAGCCCAGTAAAAGAAATTGTTCAAGAACCGATCGGACAATCGCCCAGAAGATCATATGAAAGGCAAAGAGCTCATGCAACACCCAAGAAGGGTGTGGCGCTGGGTCAGACCTAATGGGCTGTGTTAAATGTGTGTTTAACATGAGATCATCAAATCTGGTTTCGGTCAGTTCTTCAACTGAAATGCTCAGGCTTGTGCGTAAAGTGAGTAGAGAACGGAAAGTGATTCGCATTGAATGGAAGTGTATCTACGCTGAGTGTGTGTGACAGAGAGATCAATCAATGATTGAAGCAGTAGGTTTACCCAAGAATAACCCAATTAAAACGGTGAATGAACAATTTGCATTCGCTAAAATACTTAACTAAGAAAATAAGTATGAAATTAATTCGCTAGAAGCGTCCACTAAATTTTCACATGTCCATCAATCAACAATCAATGATTGAAAGCGGCGAGTTTTTAGAATCGAGTGTCTCAATGGAATGTAGTTAACTGTGCTAGCTGCTAAATAACTTCTCCAGTTACTCGAATTGAACTAGTTCGTTTGGTGTTTTCCATGCGAACTACTAAAATCGAACCTTTTCCCTCTCTTAATATCTTTTTAACATGTCGATTTCGAGCGGATCGTGTGAGGATATCATTTCTTCTTTGAAAAAACATTTTTTATTTGTTTTTTTACAAGCAATACTCATGTTGGTTAAATCGTATCCACATCGCACTACTATATAATACATAGCTATGTGTGACAGAGAGATCAATCAATGATTGAAGCAGTAGGTTTACCCAAGAAAAACCCAATTAAAACGGAACGGAACAATTTGCATTCGCTAAAATACTTAACTAAGGAAATAAGTATGAAATTAATTCGCTAGAAGCGTGCACTAAATTTTCATGTCCATCAATCAACAATCAATGATTGAAAGCGGCGAGTTTTTAGAATCGAGTGTCTCAATGGAATGTAGTTAACTGTGCTAGCTGCTAAATAACTTCTCCAGTTACTCGAATTGTAATTGGGAACCAGGTTACTTTTCGCATGTAGAAGAACTACAAAGTCTTTCAAAAGCCATCAATCATGGATGGAACTAAATGAACTGGAGGCAAAAATGATTAAATGATTAATCTGGACAATAAATACAGCTAAATGTCAGCCTACAAATGCTGATGACTTAAATTTAGATTTCTTTACGTACACGTACTGGTTCGCTTTTCAGCCCCAATTGAGCTGGGGAGCTAGTTCTTCTTCTTGCCATACAAGTACTGGTTCCCTTTTTAGCACTAATTGAGCTGGGGAGCTAGTTCCGTTTCAGGGGCTTACAATTTCCAAAAGTTGTATACCCTTACCGAGGGTACTTTAATTATGTCGTACTCATAAGCTAAGGGTATATATAATCTTGATCTTGATCAACAGACAAGTCGATTTGAACTAGTTCGCTTGGTGTTTTCCATGCGAACTACTAAAATCGAACTTTTTCCCTCTCTTAATATCTTTTTAGTATGTCGATTTCGAGCGGATCGTGTGAGGATATCATTTAGTTAACATATAGGAAATCGGTTCTTCTTTGAAAAAATATTTTTTATTGGTTTTTTTACAAGCAATATTCATGTTGGTTAAATCGTATCCACATCGCACTACTATATCATACATAGCTATACAGAAAGAATCGGTCAAAAAATGAGTTTTTGCATTTTTTTCCCCTGTTTTTCTGTCAATTCTCAAACTGAAACTACAAATTACGAACTTCTCTTAACTTCAGCTACAAATCGGACATCTATATAATTTGGCTTTTGAAGCAAATGAAGCTTCAATTATGCATACATTTAATCTAAGCCATATGCTTAGAAGGGTATTTAAATTCCGGCTTGACATATTACGAACTTCTCTTAACTTCTGCGTCAAATCGGACTTTTATAGCATTTAGCTATTTTTTTGTAACAAACGCAAATGAAGCTCTCCTTACGCATACTCTGCTCAGCTATATGCTTGGAAGAGTATTTAATCTTCGGCTTTCGAAATCATGAACTTATGTTCAATTCTTCAAACCGAACTTCTATGTCATTTGGCTTCAGAAGCAAATCAAGCTCTCTCTCTCTCTCTCTCTCTCTCTCTCTTTCTATACTCTACCACATGTTTGGCAGGGTACTTAATCTTCGACTTTTTTTCTAGGCACTTTTAATTTTGCTCTCTGCCACGCCCCACTGCGCCCAGGACGTGCCCGTGGTTCAGCATCAATTGCATTTTTCATGGGAATCGCGAGCGCTGCAAGCGGGAAAGTCTTCATTTCATCTCGAAATGCCCCTCCATCCCCCGACCCCCCCACCCCCCCCCCCTCCATCGGTACACAGCGCATTTCAATGGAATCCCTTGAGAGTACGCCCTCCCCCCCCCCCCCCCCATTTACCCCACCTTCTTTTTCAGCTGTGGCAACTGCGGCGGACAAATCAAATTGAGATTTTGCCACTTAATTGTTGCATGTTCTGCGCTCTGTTGTTGTTGTTGTTGTTGCAGATATTGTTGCGTGTAATTGTTAATGATTATTAGCCAGCGACAACAATAACAACAACGACAACAACAACAACAATAAACAACAAACAGCGAACAACGACGCGTGCTTAATTGCATAATTAATTTGAGTTCTTGTGATTTTTATATCACGTTTTGTTTACAATTGGCCAGACGCCAGTTTCAGTTGCCTCTCTCCCACTCTCTCTCCCTCTCTCTCCCTCTCTCTCTCTCCCTCTCTCGCCTCTCCCCGCCTCCCCGCTCAGTTACGCGTTGACCAATTCTGCCAATTCTTGGCTTTTGCATCTCGGTTTACAGTTCTTTTACAAGTGCATTCATTTTATGTTGCATACCCTGTACCGATTGCAAATGTGTTGAGCGGGTATGCATGTTTTGTGCACATGTATGTAACATTCGGCAGGCAGCAGGTTCGAGTCCATTAAGTACTTAAATTCTTTATCGCGTGACCTTCTATTTGCCCGAAGGCATCGATCTCAGCAATTATCTGATCTAGATCTTGAATTTTATAAATTATATTCTCGCATAACATTTATCATTTTCTCTTCTTCGTACTATCGATAAATATCGATTTTAAAATATTGTCTTTTAAGCATTACTCGAAGAGGAATGCAGTTTGTTACAGCACATTTGGTGTGTGGTTTCTCGTATGGTATATAGAGCTTGGGAATATCTCATTTTTTGAATACCTCCACAGGTTCTCTTTAAAATTGGCAAAAATAGATTTTGAAAAGAAAGAGGCTTGCGTTTTTGGTATACATACACTTTATAATGCCATATTTAAGCCCTGAAAATTTCATTTGGATCGGACTACAAGCACCGAAGTTCATCTCGACTGTTCTTTCCATATATAGTATGGGGCTGAGGGAAGAAGAAGCACAGCAGCTGCATAGAAGGAGTGTGTCTCGGCGCTATGTACAGGGTATCTTTGAGTCAAGCACGCCTGTCTAAAGCGTTCTTGCTTGGTTTTTTTTGCATTTTGATTTACACACACACGTTCACTCACACACACACACACACACACACACGCACACACAGAGAGAGAAACCCACTGGGACGGCTCGCATAATGAATTTGTAAACTGATATCGGGGCACGTTTCGTACGGCATCCCGTCAGTCGCAGCGCGCGTCGAGTGGGGCCTAGAGTTACGGCCAAAAAAAAAAAAAAAAAAAAAAACAGTCGAAACAAAAGCCTTTTTCCCCCAAACCCGCCGCACCACCAAAATTGTTCGTAGTATCAAATTTTTCGTGATGATTTCGAGAGGCGTTTTGTGAGCTACTTTTGAAATGCGCTCGAACAAGCGGCTAAAACGATATTGTCATGCTAAATGTAACGCGAGACATCGCTGTGATTACATATAATACATAGTTATATATATATATATATGAATATATATATTCCCGATCAGTATCGAGCAACGAGTCGATATAGATTTGCTTATGTGCTAATTATGCGATCAGACTTAAGGCTAGCTGGGATGAAATATGGCATAATCATATCAGAGTCGACCGGATCGAAAGACTATATCATATTGTATATTAAGTTTCTACTTGGAAAGTATTATTTTTGTTCTTCAAGATATACATATGCTCAAAATATATGAGTTATATTCTTATACACATCGGACTACTATATGATATAACTCTGTTGAAAAAATGAGCTTATGTATGGAAAGTTTTTATGTTTTCTAGGGTATCTGGGAACAAACTTAGCAATCGCTAGCTTCACACATGCTCAACACATATCCGTAAAGCTCTCTGATAACGAACTATTATATTGTAACTCCTATCTTTTAAGGTTTCGCATCAAAGTATATCCAGGGCACGTGCAGCAAGGGTATTCGAGCTTCGGCGTGTCGTAATAGCAGCTTTTTCATCTCCCCAATCGGAACTATACTATTTAGATATATGTATCTTTTCAAACGAAAACTAATTTCTTACGATTATGAAGTAAAAGGGTATTTGTTTTTCGTCGCGTTAACTTACTTTTTCCACTCGTTTCTTGTCTTTGTTTTTGTTTGTGTTTTTTTTTTAGCCGTTGTTAGTTTCGCTGTTGTTGTTGTTGTTGCTTGTGTCTGGCTATTTATGCATAATTAAAATTAATGAACATATTAGGCACAGGCAGCAGGAAGGCAACAGCATTGACAATGGGCCAGGCCCGCAGGTAACCCAAGAACTTGGCTCGCGTTTTGAATTACACAAAAAACATAAAAAGAAACGCAACAAAAAACAAAAAAAAAAAAAAGCAAAAAAAAACCTTGTTGTCTGACGCAAATTGGGCAGCCCTACGAAGTGCCCCTGCCAAATGCAACCCTTTGACGCGCGAAAGCTCTTATAATTCGCAACTGGTTAAAGCGAGAGCGTGACTAAGTACTCAGTAGAAAAACAGCAAAACGATATTTTCATTTTCAAATGTATGTATTATTTTATTTGTATGCAATTTTCAGCCTAGATTTTGTCCATTTGTTCACATTTGTTCAGTACACTTAGAAAAAGGAAAACAACAAAATCTTATCAGAATTCGGCTTTGCAAAGTTATAAAGTTCATATTGAAATTCCTAATACAAGAACGTAACCAAATTTCCCGAAATGCCAGACTTAACTATATAATACTTTATCAAAGGATTGTTACAACTTACTTGAAGCATGTAAATACTTGTTTTAAATAGTTTTCACTTAAACTTAGCTTGTGTTTAAGTTTTTTTTCAAAGTCAAGAAAAGTCAATCAATCAAAACGAACATCAAGTAAATGGATTTATGAAAAGTAAAACAAATTAATAGAAATTTGTACATACGACATTTTTCTCTGAGTGTAGCTTTGACGGGTTTCGCCTTCACATTTTAACATTTTCGCTCCGTAGCTTGACTTGCCAAGCAGTTCCCATCCTCGCGCCGACTTGGTCAACTTCCGGCTCTGATTCCAGCTGAGCTCGTGCAACTCATGCAAATGTGGCACACGCCTTCACGCTGTGTGTGTGTGGGTGTGTGTGTGTGTGTGTGGGTGGGTGAGGGGGGGGGGGTGTTTATCTATAGTCTTAACGCCTAGCTAAACCAAGCCGTGCATAAAAGGAAACCAAGCGGAAGCTAAAATATCCTTTCCTTTGTAAAGAATAACTTGTGTTTTTTCCGAGTGTTTTTTCCTATTGAATAGATATTTTAGACCGATATCGCAGGACTTGGGTGAGACTTACCTTTAGAGCCATATTATATAGTAGTCCGATGTGGATAGGATTAGGCTTGTATATAGAAAAAGCGCCTGGTCAGATTCTTAACAGCCATGTTTGGTCAAGATATCATGAAAAACAAAGTAGGTTGAATTTAATTTTCGACTGATTGTTCCTATGACAGATATATGATATGGTCGGTCCGATCGGTCCGATTTCAGTAGCTGTACCGACTCGAACAGATAGATAAATCCAAGCAAATAGTCAGATCTTATATGCATATATTATCGATAAGAAAAGCTGATAGAATATAGCATGAAGAATATAGAATATAGAAAATAGAATATATATATCAAATATACGCTATATATGTATATAAGGGCTGGACTATGTTACCTTCTATGCATTTCTCGACAATATCCGTATTGCATATTTCTAACCATTGTGAACTCCTTCAATTATTTCAGTTAATAGTTATTGTTATTGATTATTAAGTCGGGGAATCGTAGCTGCACATATGTAGATGATCTTCTATCTAATCTCTGATAATTAAACTCAAGCTAATCAGACTGATAAGATTCGACAGCTTAAAAGATGCCCAAGATCGAACTGTAAGATAAGCCTCAAAACTCAATTGGAAAACAGGGTATATTTTGGGGTATATTGGGTGGAAAAGTTGGCACTTTCCATGCAATGCATTGCATATCCATTGACAAAATTGTAATACTTTCGGTTAGGGTATTTATAACGGTATAACCGAATGTGGGCCAATTTGATGCCACCCGGCGTCGTTGTTGCTGTTGTTGTTGCTGTTGCTGTTGTTGTTGTTGCTGTTGTTGTTGTTGGCGTCTGGTGGCCGTTTGCCAACTGGCGGCAAGCGAAAAAAAAATATGAAAATTAACAGCAGCGGCATGAGGCACATGAGGTGACAGCAGGGCAGAGCGTGGCTGGTGGTGGTTAGCGGGGGGGGGGGGGGGGGGGGGGCAACTTGGACGGCAAGGTGTGCGGCAATTGCTGCCGTTGTCGTGCGAAAAAAATTATATTTTTATATGTTTGGCCCACATGAGGCAGAGGCAGAGGCAGAGGCGGGCCACGTTGCAGGCGAGCGGGCGGCAGGTGAGGCACCGCCAGCGATCACGAGCAGATACAGAGAGGGGGAGAGAGAGAGAGAGAGAGAGAGGGGCAAAGTGGGGTTAGATTGAGAAGCTTTTGGACTGTTGCATTTCCTGTTTGGCTGCCAAATGAATATGTTGATGAATTTCAAATTAATTTGCGCAATTTACCGAGTGTCCAGCGTGGGCAGCGGCAGATTACCGTTCATTAGTTGGCCCATTAGGGCGCCCACATGATGTGTTAGCCGCAGCAAAAGCTGAGCTGCATCTGCGTCTGCTGCAAATGCGGCAGCTGTTGCCGGCATGCTCTTGACGCCTGCGGGCGTGGCAGCTGCCCAGGTAAAGGTGACATGACATGGAAGCGCTCTCTCTCTCTCTCTCTCTCTCTCTACCCCCCACCCCATCCCACACGCAACGGAAAAAAAGAGAATATTACCAAAATCTAAATTCGAAACCAACGGAAACAGCTACAAAAATATCTTAATGAACGCAGCTATGTAGGAGCAGGGGGTGGAGTGGGGGGTGGTGGACTGGCAGCTGATGAATGTTGTGTGTGGCAATGTTTATGATGAATTGCCCAAAGAAGCTCGTTAGGTGCGAGCGAGAGCGAGAGAGCGACAGAAGGAGAGAGCGAGTGAGCGAGAGAGAGATCACACTAAAGCGCATAGCTAAAGCAGAACGCGACGAGGAAGAGCAACGACAACAACAACAACAACAACAACCAGAAAATGAATGCAAATTGAAATTCCAAGATCGAAATCAAAGATGGCGACGCACCAAAAACAAAGGCGCAAGCCAAAAACAAAAGACAACGACAGTGACAACAGCAACAACAACAACAACAAGAGCAAGACGAGACGACACAAAGCCGAACAGACAACAGAAATTTAATGCAATGAAAATCAAATAAATTGCAATGAAAAGGCAACAACAACAACTAAAACAGCAACAACAATGTCAACGATAGCAATCACTGAACATGGTGGGCCGACGCCAACAGCGCTGTCGCTGTCGCCGTCGCACGCTGCTTGCGTCGCTGCCAACTGCCAGCTGCGAGCAGCATTTAACGAGAGCGGCTCACCAAAACTGAAGCATTTGAAAAATGCATAAGGAGCTCCATGCAAATGTGCTGATAGTGTCGGCGGCTGTGTGGCGGGCCGCGGTGGGAGAGCAGTGTAAGCAGGCAGAGGAGCACCAAAAATGGACAAAAACGCAACGGCAAAAAGCAAAAAGAACGAGAGCGCGGCCGTCAGTCGAAGAAGAGCGAGCGAGAGAAGAGCGTAAAATGAAATGAGCCTCACTGGAAACTGGAAGTGCCAGGCACTCACCTTATATGAGGAAAAGCACAAAGTGGCGACTGCGGCTTAAACAGTGCGCAGCAGGCAGCAGGCAGCAGGCAGCGGGCAGCGGACTGCGCACAGGAATTGCAACGCATAAATTTTGGAGCATGTTGCCAGCTTATTTTTTTCTTTAATGTTATTTTTTGCATGCTGCTAGAGAACCAGCTGCAATTGCCAACGGGGCGCGTGTCCATGTGAATGTCATGGATGTGAATGCATTGGAGGCTCGGGTTGGGGTTCGGGTTCGGGCTGGTGCTGGGGCTTTCACCCGTGGAATGCGAGCAGCGGCAGCGGCAGTAACAGCAAATTAGCTCAAATGCCTGTGCCGCAGGGCAAAGTAGTTGCAGCAGCTGTTGTTGTTGCTGGCCCTTGCTGGTGCTAAGAATAAAAACAACAACAAATGTAGCAAGAAATTGCATGCCAGGCACATTAATTATGACAAAAGTAAAAGGCAGCTGTGAGAAGCCTCGCAACAGAAACAACAGTAATGAAAGCGATGCGACAATAAACAGCAGCAGCAACAACAACAACAATAACAACGTGACAGCAGAAGCAGCAGCAGCAGCAGCAAACGCCTCGCATGCTTCACACGCCCACACAACAGTAACAATAAAAAAAGCTGCGCTGTCATTTATGCTGCCGCTGCCGCTGCTACTGCTACAGCTACTGCTGCTACTGCAGCTATTTCTAATTTGCTGACCAATAAACGGCACAGCGAATGAACCCAAAACGTGTCGCGACTGCAATGAGTCATCGTCATCGTGATCGTCATCGGCAACAAATTTGGTCAGCAACATGCATCCGCCGACAGTCGACGGCAGCGACAATAACAGTTGGCAACATTTATTAGCAACATCTTCTGATGAGCTATTATTATTGTTGCTAAGCATGACTTAATTAACTCGTATTTCAATTCTTTGATAAACAACACAAATTTTCATGCCTTTTACTTTCCAAAAAAAAAAATATTTATGAAAAATGCTGAAAATATATTTATGAAATATGACAAGTCGTTAAACACACACAGACACACACACACAGATATTTCAGTTTGGGGTGGCGCTCGTTTTCCTTGTTTTGTTTTAGCTTAATTTTTATCGTTGTTTTTGTTGCTTTTGGCTGTTTGTACAAAAAAAAATTTGTTGTTATTTCTAAAAAATGTCAGTTGTATTTTTGTTTTTATTTTTTTGTATATTTTTTGTAGTTTTTCACGCGCTGTTCGACTTGGCGACATTTCAAAAATGTTTGAGAAATTATGGGCCAGCAACTGCACAACAACTGCGCAGCGGCTGCGACTGCGACTGCGAGGGGGGGGGGGGGGGGGTGTAGTTGAAGGGGTGGGGGTGGTTACGTGAAGCTGGCGGCAAGCGGCAAATCGGCAACATAAATTAATTAAACGCATATTTAATGCACAAAAAGACTGACTACCCCGCACCACTCCCTCTCCCTCTCCCCCTTTCCATTTCCCAGCCAGTTCAGCCCCTTCGACCTCGCCCCCTCCTCCCCCCGCACTTTAGCTGCTCGTTTATTATTTATGGATTTTTTGGCACATTTAAAACAACGAACAAAAAATGATTTGTGTTATTTATGACATGTGGCTCCGTAGGGCCCCCAAATGGGGGGTAATGCATGGTGTGAAAGGGGGGGGAGGGGGAGGGCGTAGGTATGCGGGGCGTGGCTGTTGAGTGAAATTCGGCGGGTGTCAAAAACTTTTGCTCGAGTTGTGTTCTTAGTTTAATGTCTTTTTAAAGGGACAGCCAAATACTAAAAGAGACCCAAACACATTAGGGGCACTCACTAAATGGCATTCCTTTTCGTTCAAGTGATTTATGCACACAAATTCCGAAGCTTAGCTGAACCAACTATGGCATACGATTTAATACCCTTGTGCAGGGTATTATTAATTTAGTGATGAAATATGTAACGCACAGCGGGAGACATCGCCAAAACCCATGGAGCATATATACATATATATTCAAGATCAGCAGAGACGAGAGCCAGATCGGTGCCAGATCGGATCACTATATCATAGGGTTGCCATAGGAACGATCGGTCCTGCATGAAAACCTCTTTTGTTAATCAAGATATCTTGACAAAACTCGGCATTCATAAGTTTCACTTTATCATATAGCTGCCAAAGGAAAGATCTTTAAAATCTTATAAGGCAAAATATTCTGTTTTCAGAGATATTCTCACATATCTGCAAAAGGAAAATGTCTGCAAGAGTATGAAATCTTCGGCGTGCCGAAGATATTCCCTCTATCTCGTTTTATTATATGAAAATCTCTTAAGCTCAAAGATTTAAAAGCTTTTTATTAAGTTATTTATTTTATTTTCTATTTATATTTCTCTTTAAGAAATGGATTATAATTGTTGTGTTTAAAAGTGGCAAGCGACAGGCTGCATTAAACAAAGATTATTGTCAACATAAACATTAGTTCTTCTCATAAATATTATATTATTATAATGTTGAAGCAAAATGAAATTATAGGTAAACCTAGTTCAATTATACATTTGGTTTTTTTTTGAGTAAAAAAACCTGGGACATAGTCTTATTTACGAGTTGGGTTTTTCCATTAACAATCCCAGCCATGACAATTATTTATAAATATATTGCAACAGATATTTCAATTCCTAATTCGAGTGCCCTTACCAAGTGCAAATCTTTGCCTGCACCGAGTAGTGAGTTACCCTAATGCAGCGCACTTTGCTGCAGCTGTGCACGTCGGGTACTCTGACTTAGTCCTGAAATATGTAAAGCACACCATGCCATACATTATCCATATATATTCTCGATCTGCATCGAGTCGATATTGTATGTATGTCCCTTCGTCTGGAACATATGCCAGATCGGAGCACTATATACATGTATATCTGTCACATTGGATCGGCCCGATCGGTCAGTTATAAGGCTTGGCGGCTGGCAGGGTATTTCGGCTGCGGCTTGCCGCAGTTCGACGCTGTTTCGTGTTTTATTTCTCCTTCGGCTTTTCACTTTATTTATAGGCTTCGCATTTATTTGCCTGTCGCTGAGCTTTTTTGTGCCAGTTTAGGCCTCAATTATTTTGAAATTCATTAAGAGTGTCATCTATTTTCAATATTTATGCGCGACGCGGCAACTCTGTCTGCCTGCCACACACACACACACACACACACACACACATTCGCCTCATTTCCTCTGCTAATACCCTGCGAAAATGCCAGAAAAGGGTATAAGGATTGTGCG
Organism: Drosophila borealis; assembly: GCA_035045885.1. Classification (NCBI taxonomy): domain Eukaryota; kingdom Metazoa; phylum Arthropoda; class Insecta; order Diptera; family Drosophilidae; genus Drosophila; species Drosophila borealis. Next base: position 31,562 of record JAWNOR010000428.1, on the reverse strand, counting down.
GCAATGTAGGTAACATATGATATGAATTGAGAGATGGCTCTGAAAATCGAATTATATATTTTTGTATATCAACAGCTCTTCTCCTATTTTCATATAATCGATTATTATCGATTTCTGGACATGGGTTTTAAGCATAACTTGAGAATTATGTGATCTATATGCATCAAATTTCATATCAAGAATATTTCCATTTCTTTATACAGATCAAGATGTATGAATGCGAAAACTACTTTAGTTTAATACTGATATTTTAATTATATATTTTTGTATAACATCAGCTCTCCTTCTATTTTTATATTATCGATAAGTATGGAGTTCTAGACATGATTTTTTTCAAGCTTAGCTCGAAAAATGTCTTTATTTGTTTACATCAAAATGTATATGAGAATTTTCTTAAGGTATATGCTGATCGAGAATAATTGCATTTCGTTTATAGAGATCAAGATGTAAGAGCGCGAAAACTTCTCAAGATAAAGACTGAAATTTTACTTATATATCTTTTCTTACATCAACATTGCTCCTCCTATTTTCATATTTTCGATAAACTTTGATTTCTAGACATGGTTTTTAAGCATAACTCGAGAATTATGTGATCTATATGCATCAAAATTCGCTTTAAGTACATTCAGATCAAGAATATTTCACTTTTGACTTACACATACAAAATTTGTTTACCTTTTAAAGGCCTTCCCCAATCTCCACAGAAAAGAAAACACATTCTTTTGTCATGCCACCTTCAAGGCCTGAAAATTTCATAAGAATCGGAATCTGAGCACCGAGCTAGAATATATGCAATCGCAGCTTGCCGCTTTGTTCAGGGTATCTACTAGTCGGGCATAGCCGACTCTTAATTGTTTTTTTTTTTTTGGTTTATTCATTTATTTATTTATATTTTGATGCTCCCATTGCAGTTGCCGCTGTCGCAAAATGCGCTTCTAAGGTGCGAGCGGACCCGACGCCAGCGTGTGCGAAAGAGACAGCACAGCGTACACACACACACACACACACACACACACACAGAGAGAGAGGGAAAGAGAGAGGCAACGCGTTGCACAGACAAATAAGGAAAAAAAGAAAAAGGTAAGCTCCGCATTGCCACAAATTGAATAATAAACTTTAATCCCGGGCCTGAGTCTCGGTCTGAGTCTCGGCCTGGGCTGCGGCCCGGGCCGCGGCTTCGGCTGTGGCGCCCACGCTGTGGCACTCTTTTGATTGTGGGCGTGCCGCACGCTCCGCGCCCAAAAGCCGCAGCGTGGAGCGCCGCAGAAGAATACAAAATGCTGCGTGGCCCACGCACGCTCAAGATGCGCTGCAGTCGGCGGGGGGGTGGGTGGGGGGTGAGGGGCGAGGGGCGGCCGCCTTCAACAGGTGGGGCGCTCAAATTAGACGTGGCCCACACTTGGTGCATGCCACAATTGAAAGGCAAATCCTGTTGCTCTTGTTGCTCTTGTTGTTGTTGTTGTTGTCGCCTGGAATGCAGATTGCGAACTCGTTTACATGTGCAGCCCATCGACCGTGCCCCCAATCCCCCCCCTTGCCCCCCCTGCCCGCAATTGTTGCAGCTTGTTGCTTGTGGCGCTTGAGACTTGTTTTTCGCTCTTGTTCTGGTTTTTGCCCCTGCCCTACTCCGGCTGCCCTGTTCCCATTTCGTTTCGTTTCGTTTTGTTTCGTTTCATTTCGCACGGCATGGGCCCGCTGCTGCCCGCGCTGCGCTCCTGTTGCGCTGGTTCCGGTCATCTTTGGGCTCAGCTTCAGATGGCTGGCAGCCGCTTCAGCTGCTCGCTGAAAACAGGTTCCATTCCACAAGAATTTTTGCCATATCTTTCTATATATACACGTGTGTTGTTGTTGTTGTTGTTGTTGTTGTTGTTTGTTTGTTTTGTTTGTTTGTATAGGGCCATCTTTATTCTATTTGTTGTTGTTGTTGTTGTTGTTCGATTCGTGATTTTTCTATTGCTCCTTTTGGCTGCCGCAGCAATTGTTGCTGCTGCTGTTGTTTCTCTCTCAGGTTTTATTGAACTCTGTGCAACAACAACAGCTTGTGGCAGGTGTTAGTGTTTTACAAGCTGTTAACTGCCGCTGCTTAATGGGCAAGCAGCAGCAACAACAATCAGCCCCAGCTCTCAACACAACAGCAACATTAACTAACAGCAACAGTTGTTGTTGTCGTTGTCATTGGCATTGTTGTTGTTGTTGTTGTTGTTGTTGCCATGAAATACGCGCTCAAAGATCTACAGCTCAGAGCCAGCTCCAAGCAAGCAGCAGACCAAGTCGCAGCTACCCTGTAAAATATCAAGTGCCGAAGAGTAGAGTATGTGCATCTCGTGCATGTTTTCTATCTAGCATTAGACACTTACAATACAATAAAAAATAATTATTGTTGTATATTTTGAATATAGATTTTTATTATTATTCTTTTCAATATTGTTATCATAATTATTATTACTACTAATTTAATAATAATAAATTATTAAATAATAATATTATTATTAATATTGTTATTATTATTATTATTACTATTATTATCATTATCATTAATATTCGTAATATTTTTATTACCATTATTATTAATATTATTATTATTATTATAATTATTCAATGTTATACTCTTTTTTTTTATTTTTATTACAATCACACTTATTGTCATCATTATTATTATTACAATTTTCATTATTATTATTACCACTATTAATTTTTGTTATTAATATCATTATTTATATTGTTATTCTAACTATAATTAATATTATTTTATTTCTTCTTATTATTATTATTAATATTTTCATTTTTATTATTATTATAGTTGATCTTTGTATTATTATTATCTAGAGGGGACTGCATGTTTCTCGTGATTATGACTATCGCAATTGTATCTTCCAGCCGACACCATATAATTTATTTATTATATCTGCCTAAAATAATCCCAAAATGTCCCAAAAGCAGGCATTTCCTTTATAGGAAAGCATCGAAGTCAATCGAAGTATACCATCACTTAAAGGTGGTAGAAACGCGATAAAAAGGCGATATGGCCAACGAAAGGTTTTCATACGGCTAAATCGTTCGTGGAAGATAAAAAAGCGTTAAAAGCGCGATATTGCATGAAAAACGCGAAAACTGTGCTTTTCCCATTGCATTCTCATATTTATATGCATATGTATGTGTATGTATATCTAGCTACAGGGTAACTGGCCGTCGAGCACTTTTCGGCATTGCCTGAGACTCCTATTCGGCTTCTTGTCTTCTTCTATTGGCATCTGGCAACAGGTAACACGCCCATTTTCTAACGCATATTTCAATTGTGTTAGCGCAGGTTGAAGCCACAGCTGCCCCTCCTTATGTATGTATATGCCGCGCCACCCCCCTCGCTGGCACTCCTCCTCCGCATATGCTGCTGGCAGCGCTGCTTGCAACGGCTTCGCGCCTACTTCACTAATTTCTAACAGTTTTATGCTAATTTACTGGACAAGCAAACATTTGAAGAAGCCGCTGAAAACGCTGCCATTCACCAAAAGTTGTTGCTATTGTTGTTGTTGTTGTTGTTGTTGTTGCTGTTTGTTGTTAGCCAACATGTGTATTTTGACTGTTAATTTATGCTATTTAATTTGGCATTTCATTTGATTAATAACAGTTATTGTCTGTCATTTAAAGTCTTTTCTGTTCTGTGGCCAAACAAAAAATGAATATAAAAAAACTTGTCCTCCGGTTTTCATCTTCTTTTTATTGTTCTAGTTCTTGTTGTATGTTTTATTATTCAGTTTTTTTTTTTCTTCTAATAATTAAATTGGCCTTTTCGTAGTGTGACTAATCGAATTAGCATGCAACAACGATCAACATTAAAAGCATTGGCAACACGTTAGCTAGCAACATGTTGCAAAGCTCGTAGACAGCGGGTTAGAAAGCTTTAAGGCAACTTTATATTCATATTCATATTGACATTCATATTCATATTCATATTCATATTCATATTCATATTCATATTCATATTCATATACATATTCATATACATATTCATATTCATATTCATATTCATATTCATATTCATATTCATATTCATATTCATATTCATATTCATATTCATATTCATATTCATATTCATATTCATATTCATATTCATATTCATATTCATATTCATATTCATATTCATATTCATATTCATATTCATATTCATATTCATATTCATATTCATATTCATATTCATATTCATATTCATATTCATATTCATATTCATATTCATATTCATATTCATATTCATATTCATATTCATACTCATATTCATATTCATATTCATACTCATACTCATACTCATACTCATACTCATACTCATGCTCATACTCATACTCATACTCATACTCATACTCATACTCATACTCATACTCATACTCATACTCATACTCATACTCATACTCATACTCATACTCATACTCATACTCATACTCATACTCATACTCATACTCATACTCATACTCATACTCATACTCATACTCATACTCATACTCATACTCATACTCATACTCATACTCATACTCATACTCATACTCATACTCATACTCATACTCATACTCATACTCATACTCATACTCATACTCATACTCATACTCATACTCATACTCATACTCATACTCATACTCATACTCATACTCATACTCATACTCATACTCATACTCATACTCATACTCATACTCATACTCATACTCATACTCATACTCATACTCATACTCATACTCATACTCATACTCATACTCATACTCATACTCATACTCATACTCATACTCATACTCATACTCATATTCATATTCATATTCACATTGCAGCTGCTTGTGGCAAATGCCTAGCAACATGTTGCACAACATTCCGCACAATCAAATGTTGTTATTTGCAGTTCATCTTTTATTATTGTTACATTTATTTTGATTGCCATTTGCAGCCAGTAGCTGTACCCTTAACTTGCCCCTGCCGCCCGCCCCGCGACTGTCATTTGTGTGCGTGCAACACATTCTTGCAACGCGCCATTCATTTCCTCTGTTCTGCGAGCTCTTTTTTTTAACTCTTTTTTTTAATGCTTTTGCTTTGGTCTGTTGCTGCTGCTGCCTGTTGGGGCACTGGAATGCGCATTAATTTTCAACACACGCAACAGGCTGCAGAGCAGTCGTAGAGGAAGAAGAAGAAGAAGAAGAAGAGGACGGCGAAGAAGCAGTCACTGCAACAGAAACCTGCGTCAATTTCGCGCTTTACTTTTGTTGTCAGATGTTTTAAATCAGCGTCGCGACGGCCGCTCTCGAGGATCGGCTCGGCTCGGCTCGGGTCTGGGGACCTGGCACCTGGGATACCTGTGTGTAGGCAGTCCGGTTTGCGGCTGCTCCTTGCGCTAACAAGTGGCCACCAGGCAGCATGCAGCAGGCAGCAGGCAGCGGCAGCGACGTTGTGGCAGCTGCACGCGCCTGCCTCGCTCGCTGCCTGCCCCATAATGACTTTCAAATGGGAGCCGCGTTGCGATTTATGTGCGTCAAAAAAGCGAGAGAGTTCGAGCGAGCAGGAGGCAGGGTTGGAGGGAGACAGAGACAGAGAGAGAGAGAGAGAGGGAGGGAGGGAGGTTGGGCCAGACGGGACGGGAACTGGGCAGACCGGGCGGCCGTTTCTTGGAATTCCGCGCGCGCTTTTGTGTTCCTTTTTTTATGCCCCTAAACCATTGCAAATGGGTTAAGTAGGGTATATCAACTATGTGCAAATGTATGCAACAGCCAAAAGGCTGGCATAACGTATATAGATATATATATGTACATATATATATATATATATATTTATTCCCGATTGGAGAGAGAATTCGAGCCTAGATCACTCTAGGGCACACACAGATCGATAACCTGCTGCGTTTTCGAAAAACCGATAAAAATCGTTATCGAAATATGTTTTTTCGTAGCACAATTCGATTATGATTATATACAGATTCCAATCCGTCTGTCTTTATGTTTGCAGTCTTCCAATTTTGAAGCTATCTTCAGAAAACTTTGCATATTTTGCGCATGTTATCGATTTCTGCTGGATCGTGCCGCTATATCATATAGTTGCCACAGCTATGATCACTCGTATATTAAATTCTCTTACGAACATCTTTTGTTTTCTCAAAATCCTACCTAAATCAGACTACTATAGCATATGGCTCTCTAGGAAGAATCGTGCGAGAAATAAGTTTTTTCTTATGGGAAATACTTTTCTCTTTGCTCCGATCTCTCGGATCGAGCTACTATATCGTATGGCTCCTATTGGAACAATCGGTCGAAAGAGTATTTCAAGTGCGGCTTGCCACAGTTAGCACGTTTTTTTCTTGTCTCTTACTTGCTGCTGTTGCTTTTGCTGCCATCGTTTAAATTTCAAATCGAGAGGCGCAAACTGTCGCAGGGCAAATGCTGCACGAACCCGTTCCACAGGCGTTCCTGCTGCCAGCCTACCCCTGCCCCTGCCCCTGTTCCTTGCCACGCAGCAGCCGGGGCAGCCGTTGCAGCACCTGCAGCCTGGCCTGCTCATAATAATGACACGCCATTAAGAATCTGATGCCCTGGCCAAAGGACTGCGGCAACAGGCTGGCCACATGCTGCATGCAACATGTAGCATGCAGCATGCAGCATGCAGCAGCAGCATGCAGACAGCCTCGGCTCCAGTTTAAATGGCACATTGCGAGCGATTGCGCTTCCGTTGGCCACGCCCCATTCGCTTGCCACAGGACAGCAGCTCAGTCGCCCCCAGCCCCTCCTTCCCCTCCCCTCCCCCCCTCTTACTGCGCCCAGTTTCAGTTGCGGTACAGTTGTGCCCAAGACATGACATTCCACAAATTTAACGCCCACTTTTGCTGCCTCCAGCTGTACAAAATTTCATGACTAAAACGAGTTTTTTTTTTCATTCTGTTTATTTTTTTTTGGTATTTTTTTCAGAAATTACAAAAAATTTCGAATGGGCTCTCGAATGGGGTTTGGGTTTTAGCAGAACTAAATTGGAGTTTAACGATATCGATACAAATCGAAATATGCATACTATATTTTATGAATACTATATTTTTATAATATATAAAATTGTCAGCTCAAAGAATATGTTTCTTTGAAGTTCAAGGATCTCGCTTATATTGCTTTAATGCAAAAGTCGAAAGAAAGCATCTGATTCCATAAATTTCAAAAAATTTCGTGTGTCTGAACAAGTCGATGTCAGCAACTGCAATAATTAGAGGCTTGAAATTTGAAATAATTACTCTGATAAACTATGCACAGTAGAAATGTTTTAATTGCCTTCCGATATCTGCCCGCGTTTTCAGAATATCGATAAATATCGATTTTAGAGCATGCTCTTTTCGGCATAACTCGAAAACTATAAATGATATTGGCGCCAAACTTGGCGTGCAGCTAATCGAATAGTGCATACGTTTAAGGAGTATTTCACTTTTTTTGATAGCCACAAATATACCCTGTTAAAATTGAAAAAGCCTATACTGATAGGTAGCATTTCGTGCTTCGGTATACACACATTTTTGTAAGCCTTATTTAAGTCCGGCCAATTTCATAAAGATCGGACTACAGGCACCGAAGTTAATCCGGAATGCATTTCGCATACATAGAGCGGGGCAAAGGGAAGAAGAAGCACAGCAAAAAGTTAGTCAAAATCAAAACAAAAAAAATTCTTTAAGATATATACGAAAAGTAAGCGAAATCCTTAGCTCATCAAATGTGCTGCTCTTTCTTTCCAGCCCGAACAGACATGAGTCCTTTGGCACTGGCTGTGGCCCTGGCCCTGCTCAGCGGCTGCCTCATCCCCAGCTGCAGCGGGAGCGGGAGCAGCAACAAGCTGGGCGTCTATATTGAACGGGCGCCGGAGTCGGCGGTGGCGCCCAAGGGCGACGAGGTGGTGTTCGAGTGCGAGCTCAATCTGAAGCCGGATCGCTTGGAGTGGCGTTTCCGGGCGAGCAACGGCACCGGCGGCGGCGGCGCCGGCGAGCCGTATCGTTATCTGGAGCCCGCTGCCGGCTACAATGTGACCAGCAGCAATGAGGAGCGGACGTGGAAGCTGCGCATCTATGTGACCGCCCAGACGCTGGGCGAGTATCAGTGCGTCGCGTGGTATGGACCCGGCGCCATTGCCTCGACGCCGGCCCGGCTGACGCTCGTCTCGATAGCCATTGACAATCCGAGCAGCGGCTACGGCCGGCACGCGGTGCGCTGGAGCGTGGCGCCCAAGAACTGTGTGCTGCTGCGCTGCGGCTCGGTCACCTCGAATCCGCCGGCGATCTGGAGCTTCTATCGCAACGGCGAGAAGCTGCCGCAGACGGAGCTGCTGGCGGGCGCCGCCGGCGCCCTGGTCCTCAACTCGGTCAGTGGCAAGGATGCGGGCAATTATACGTGCGCGGCAACGAATGCCATTACCGGCGTGGAGCTGCGCCTGCCGCAGGTGATTGATTTGCGTGTGGACTATACGGATCGGACGCCGCCCTATTTTCTGCTCCAGCAGCCGGCGACACAGGTCGCCGCACGGCCCGGCGAAACGGTTGTCCTCGAGTGCCCCGGCGTTGGCTCGCCGCGTCCGGGCGCCGTCTGGAGCAGTCCCAATGTGCCCAACATCTATCACAATCGCAGCCGGGTGCTCGCCTACGGTCTGCAGATCACCGATGTCCGGCCCGAGGATCAGGGCTCCTATGTCTGCCGCCTGGACAACGGCATTGCTCCCGTTCTGGTCCATATGATCAAGCTGAGCGTGCTCGAGCGTCCGCGCATCCTGCACGGCCCCAACACCACCCTGACCAATGAGGGCGATCCCCTCACCCTCGACTGCAACGCCACGGGCCATCCACAGCCGGACATCTATTGGCTCATCAACGGCGAGGATGCCGGCGCCGACAACGAGACGCTCGTCGAACTAAATCGCCTCCGCATCCGCCACGTCCAGAAGCGACACGCGGGCGTCGTCCAGTGCTTTGCACGCAATCAACTCGGCGAGGTGAGTTAAGCAACAAATCCCGCAACTGAGCTTCAGTTCCACCTCCCAATTGCATACATATGCATAACACTTAAGGGAGAGCTATATTTCCG
>JAWNOR010000428.1:0-17500 GCA_035045885.1 Drosophila borealis | reverse complement strand
GCGGCCATGCGCGCCGCTTCAAAATCGATCAGCTCGAACCGGGCACCGCCTACGAGTTCAAGCTGCAGACGTTCAATGCGCACGCCGCCTCCGAGTTCAGCGAGATCAAGCAGGGACGCACGCTGAGTAAGTCGCCAGCTGCAGTTGGGAGTCGCATTAATCTGTTAACATTACAATCTTGTCATTTTGCAGAGACCTCCAGCCATGCGGGCAGCGGCGCCTCCATGCCCGCCATTGTGCCCGTCTCGACTGGCAGCTCGAGCGAGCAGCAGAACTCCATTTATCCGGTCATCGCTGGCGCCGCCGGCGGCGGCCTGCTGCTGCTCATTGCCATTGCCGTCGCCTGCCTGTGCCTGCGCCGGCGCAACAATGCCCAGCCCGAGGGTGAGTCTCGGCCGCTGCTGCGGCCAGGCAATGCTTGCAATGCTTCAGCTGCAACTAATCCCGCTGTCCACTTTCAGACGAGAACAAGCCGCAATTGGATCACATTCAAGCCGATTTCGTTACCTCCGCCGTGCTGGGCGTTGCGCCCCACCATGGCCACAAGCCCGGCGATGTCCGGCGTCTGAATGGCGTTATTCCACGCATGAACATCACGCCCAATCCTCTGGCTCAGGATCCCACGGCCGACAAGGTAAGCTCTATCCATCTGCTCCCGCTTCCCCACTTCCACTCCCACTCTCTCGCTCTCTCTCGCTGTCTCTCTTTCTGTCGCTCTTTAAGTATTTGCTCCACTTTCCAAATGGCTTGTATATCAAAATGTTTTCAAAAACAAAAACCTTTTTCGCTGGTTACTTGGTCAAAATTTAAAAAACGTTTCTCGCCTCGCTCTGCCTCCGACTCGCCTCCAACTCGCCTCCGACTCGCCTCCTCCTTGCTGCAGCCAAAACTCTGTCTCTCTCCCTTGCTCACGCGTGCTCTCTCTCTCTCGCTCTCGCTCTTTCTCAGACGCTTTTGGATACCTCTGGAGTAAGTTTGTAGTCCACTCGATCCACTCGTTCCCCAAAGCTACCCAAATCTTTCAACTCTTGTGGTTCCTTCCGTTTATCCTCCGGCTTAGTTTTTTGCAATGGACTTGGAATAGAAATAAATAAAAAGAAATTATAAATCATGTTAAGCTTTTTTTTATCTATCTCTAGCAAATTTGCTCCTCTTTTTGCTCTCCTTTCGCCTTTCTCGTTTCTTCTCTTTCCCTTCCCTTCTCTTATCTTCGCTTTTCCTCGCTCTTATGTATTTGTTTCTGTATTTTATTATTTTATTCGTTCTCTTGCATTTGACTGTCTTTATTTATTTTATACTAGCGGGCATAACCAGGCCTTGCCCGTGGCACGTATGTTAAAAATCAACGTTCTCAAAAAGCTTTGAAAATGATTTTGAAACTTATCGGACGGTAAACAAACATACAAACGTTTTCCGCCAATTTACCAATGGTGCCAGTGGAATTTCCCAAATCGCTGAAATACGATTTATTATATTCTTATGTAGAGCTTTATAAAATAAGTTTGAAGCAAATCGGACACAACTTAAAACTTCGCCCAAAAAATCTTTAAATCGCATTCCCCCCGAAGAAGTTTGAATTCTGCGAAAAGTGTGAAATACGTCTGAAATGATTTTTCTTATAGATCTTTGGAAACGAATTTGAGCGCCAAATCTTTGACCTCCATTTCCACCAAGGAGGAACGGATTTTCCTAAAAGCGTGAAACACCCCTCAAATGAATTTGAACAAAGATCTTTGAAAATAAGTTTGGGGCCGAGCGGAACGTAAACAAAAAAGTTAAGTTTTTCGCGATTTTTCCACACTTGCGGGTGGAATTTCCCGCATTTCCCCGTCTTAACGTGCACCTACATCACATAAGGTAGCTACAGTGAAAATTTCAGCTTCCTGGCTCTTACGGTTTGGGCTGTGCGTTGATCACCAATCAGTCAGTCAGTCAGTCAGTCAGTCAGTCATTCAGTCAGTCATTCAGTCAGTTAGTCAATCAGTCAGTTAGTCAATCAGTCAGTCATTCAGTCAGTCAGACAGTTTTATATATAGAGATACATTTTTGTACATTTCCTTCTCTCTCTTAATTTGTTTTGTTTCTATTTTCCTTAATTTTACATTTCTTTATTTGATGTTTTCACATTCTTTCTGTCTTAATTCTTCTTCTCTTCTTTATTATCTGCTCGCTCTCTGAGTTTCTCCTCAATTTGTCCCTATCTATTTTTTCTTCTTCTTTAATATCTTTCTTTCGCCCTCTTTCTTTGCCTTCGCTTTTATTTTGTTGTCTCTTTTTTTCTTATTTTCCTCTGTGTCCTTGCTTTTTGTTCTCACCCTTCTCTTCCTTTCTTCGCTTGTCTTCTTATCTCTTTTCGTCTCTTATTTTCTTTTCTTCTCTTTTTTTTTTCTATCTTCCCTCTCGCCTCTTCTTATATTTTCTCTTACTTCTCCTCTCTTCTCTTCTTCTCCTCTCTTCTCTTCTTCTCTCTTCTCTGTTTTTCTCGCCAGTTTCTATTGATCTTAACCTTTTATATTTTTTTGTGCATATTTCTTTCGCTCGCCTTTTCTTTGCCTTCTCGTTTTCCCCTTTCCTTCTTCCGTCTCTTTCTCTTTCAATGCCTTCTCCCCGTCTTGGCACTCTCTTCCACTTCTTGTGCTAGCTTGATTGCTGCTCCTTCTGCCACGCCTGCTACTGCCCCGCCTCCTTCAGCCTTCGCCTCGCCTTCACCCGTTTGTTTGTTTTGGACTCGTCTCGCTCCCCTCTGGTTCGTGGTCTCCCGCCTTCTGTTCATCTGATCTCTCGTCGCGCTCCTCTCTCCACTCCCCCCGTTCGCCATTGCCAAACTGAGCGTCCCCTGTTCCAGAATCGCAATGTCATGGAGCTGCGCTTTCTGCCGCCGAATGGCAATGCCACGCCGGAGCATGCCGCTGCGAATGCCGTGCCGGATCCCGGCGCCGATCTCTATGCGGACGCGGATGTCGATGCGGATGCGGATGCCGATGCAGATGCGGATGAGGCTGCAGATATTGCTGGCAGCGACAAGGCGCTGACCGGCGCCTCCTCCTCCTGCGAGACACTGGAGGCCTGCGAGGGTCTCAGCCAGACGCAGCAGCAGCAGCCGTCGCCGGAGGCGCCCAGCAAGCCGCTGCCGCCGCTGCCGTTGCCCAAGAAAACAGCCGCAGCCAAAGCACAACAACAACAACAACAAGTAATCTTAATTAGCAAAAAGCAAAAATCAGCTGAGAAACGTTTTTTAGTTTATTTTGTTGCCAAGCGACCAGCGAATATATGCAACACCTGCCACCTGCCACATGCCACATGCCTGTTAACCTTAACTTGAACACACACTAATCTGTCGCCCTCTCTCTCTCTCTCTCTCTCCTGCAGGGCAACGCCTTGGCCGTTGCTGCCGCCGCCGCCTTGCATCAGCCTGGCCTGCATCATGCGCAGCCTTACCATGCGCCCGGCACGCCCACATTTGCGCACAAGCGTCACGACTATCAGCAGCCGCCGCCCGTGCCACCGCACGCCGCCTACTATCAACAGCAGCAGCAGCAGCAGCTGGTGGCTGGCGGCGCCTCGCCCATGATGGATCAGCAGCGACGCACCTTGGAGCGCAGCGTGCGCAGCTTGCAGCAGCAGCAGCAGCCACATTCTGGCTATGGCATGGAGGATGGCCTGGCCACGCCCACGCGCATACCCTCGCTGCGCCGGCAGCGACGCGCCTCCGGCAGCCAGCACAACAGCCACACAAATCTCAACAATCATCACAACAACAACAACAACAGCAGCAACAACAACAACAACAGCAGCAACAACAACAACAACAACAATGTGGCACATCATATGCTGCACCACACGCACCACCCGACGGCGCACACCGGCGGCAGCCACGTGGGCATACCCCATGTGCCGGGCAGCCCGCGGGTTCAGCGCTCCCCGATGCCCGCCCGCGCCCTCATCAAGCGCACGCGCCTCGGCAGCCACACGGACAACATCTCCTCGGGCAGTCTCAACAGTATTGAGGTCTAGTTTCTAACACGCCCACAGCCACGCCCATGCCAGCCGACTATTCATATATGATTATATGAATTTTTGCTAATTTATTTAGTCCTCGTTTTTTTTTTTTAATCGTCTTTAATCGCAGCTGGCCGCCTGGCGTGTGGGCGTGGCTGCGCCCTCTTTTTTTTCCATCATTATATTTTTTTTTTTTGTATATTTAGTGTTATTTATTTATTTAAATTTAATTAACGCAACAACAATTTGCATGCATAAATTAAGTTGTATTAGTTGTTGGCAACAGCCGCGCCCCCTAACCGCCCCCCCCCCCTCCATGCGCGGCAAACCATTTGGCTAGCCAGAAGAAGAAGAAGAAGAGGAAGCATAGTAATAGACCTAATTTAAGTCGTTCAACTATTAACGTTAGATTCGCAGCATAATTTTAACACTAATTTAAGCGCCTAGAACTAGAATTAATTCGAATTTTTTTTTTAAATACACACACGCATATATTATGTATAGATTTACATATGTGTATAAGAAATTCCCACACACACACACACACAGAAATCTCCTAAATACAAAATGCTATAAATTCTGTATACAAATAATATAAATAGTTTCCATATTATACATACGCCCATGAAAATGTGCCAAATGGGGTAGGATGATTTCCTAGAGTTGTATGTGACGAGAAGACGAAAGCATCACAGCTCGAGTGGAGATCTACGCCAGCCTGGATTGATACCTTGATACCTCCATCTAAAAGCCCTGTAAATTGCATAAAGATCGGACTCTAAGCGCCGAAGTTCATTAAGTTTGCATTTCCATACTAAGTGTGCTGCAAAAAGAGACGAAGCTGGCAATGGAAGAGGGCCTTATGTCGCTTTACGGCCACATGTTTTAGGCTTAGAAGTTCTACCTATTGTAGATATAAATAGGATCTTGGATGCACAAGATCTTGACTGCCTCAAATACATATTTCATACAAGCCCATTTTCGTAGCTGAAATATCCCCAAAAGGAACACATTGTGAAAAAGTATAACAAATATTGTTGTTTTTCTTTTCATTCGATTTATTCAAATAGATTTTCTTGTTTAAATTAACGTACAAATTGTGAAAATAATCGCACAGCTTCGCTTAAACGAACCAGAACCAGTTCACAGAAATGTTCAACTGAATCAGCGGGCCAGGAACAGCTGCAGATGTGGCTGCTGCTCAGATCTTCACATTGATGTGCTGCCGACCAATACGATATCTAAGACTAGCTCGGGCAACTGCAGGAAACTCGGGTAACTCGTGTGTGAGTGTGCGCATGCCCTGAAGAGACGAGAAAGCCTTTCGGTGTGCTCTAGTCGAGCATGCCCGGCTGAGAGTGCAAGCATGAAAACAAGAGCATGTGCGAAGGAAGTATCACGGCAGATATCAGATAAATATATATATATATATATATATATATATATATATACATATTGGGACATCTCGGTCATTCGATTTTTGAATTTTTTACCATTTTGAAATTTTATACCTTTTTGAATTCGTAGGGATCTCTACTATCAATTGGCATTCAAAGATTTTAAAAATCGATGGGTTAAAAAAAGCGGCAGACCAAAAACCGATTCGTTTGTAAAGTCAACCTTTCTTGATGATTTTTTGGAATATCTCGGCCAAATAATGTCCGATTTGAGAATTTTATACCATTTTAGACTCATAAGGATCAGTACTATCGATTGGCATCAAAAAAATGAAAATCTAAATTTTGACCAAAATCAACAAAATGGCAAGGGGTTACATCACGTTTTTTCTCAAATTCGGAGTCGGTTCGAAAATCGAAACTTTTTTGATGATTTTTTTGTAATATCTCGGGTAAATATCGACTGATTTTGAAATGTTTTACCTTTTCGAACTCGTAGAGATCCCTACTATCAATTGGCATTCAAAGATTTTAAAAATCGATGGGTTAAAAAAAGCGGCAGACCAAAAACCGATTCGTTTGTAAAGTCAACCTTTCTTGATGATTTTTTGGAATATCTCGGCCAAATAATGTCCGATTTGAGAATGTTATACCATTTTAGACTCATAAGGATCAGTACTATCGATTGGCATCAAAAAAATGAAAATCTAAATTTTGACCAAAATCAACAAAATGGCAAGGGGTTACATCACGTTTTTGCTCAAATTCGGAGTCGGTTCGAAAATCGAAACTTTTTTGATGATTTTTTTTTAATATCTCGGGTAAATATCGTCTGACTTTGAAATGTTATACCTTTTTGAACTAGTAGGGATCCCTACTATCAATTGGCATTCAAAGATTTTAAAAATCGATGGGTTAAAAAAAGCGGTAGACCAAAAACCGATTCGTTTGTAAAGTCAACCTTTCTTGATGATTTGTTGGAATATCTCGGCCAAATAATGTCCGATTTGAGAATTTTATACCATTTTAGACTCATAAGGATCAGTACTATCGATTGGCATCAAAAAAATGAAAATCTAAATTTTGACCAAAATCAACAAAATGGCAAGGGGTTACATCACGTTTTTGCTCAAATTCGGAGTCGGTTCGAAAATCGAAACTTTTTTGATGATTTTTTTGTAATATCTCGGGTAAATATCGACTGATTTTGAAATGTTTTACCTTTTCGAACTCGTAGAGATCCCTACTATCAATTGGCATTCAAAGATTTTAAAAATCGATGGGTTAAAAAAAGCGGTAGACCAAAAACCGATTCGTTTGTAAAGTCAACCTTTCTTGATGATTTGTTGGAATATCTCGGCCAAATAATGTCCGATTTGAGAATGTTATACCATTTTGGACTCATAAGGATCAGTACTATCGATTGGCATCAAAAAAAATGAAAATCTAAATTTTGACCAAAATCAACAAAATGGCAAGGGGTTACATCACGTTTTTGCTCAAATTCGGAGTCGGTTCGAAAATCGAAACTTTTTTGATGATTTTTTTTTAATATCTCGGGTAAATATCGTCTGACTTTGAAATGTTTTACCTTTTTGAACTCGTAGGGATCCCTACTATCAATTGGCATTCAAAGATTTTAAAAATCGATGGGTTAAAAAAAGCGGTAGACCAAAAACCGATTCGTTTGTAAAGTCAACCTTTCTTGATGATTTGTTGGAATATCTCGGCCAAATAATGTCCGATTTGAGAATTTTATACCATTTTAGACTCATAAGGATCAGTACTATCGATTGGCATCAAAAAAATGAAAATCTAAATTTTGACCAAAATCAACAAAATGGCAAGGGGTTACATCACGTTTTTGCTCAAATTCGGAGTCGGTTCGAAAATCGAAACTTTTTTGATGATTTTTTTGTAATATCTCGGGTAAATATCGACTGATTTTGAAATGTTTTACCTTTTCGAACTCGTAGAGATCCCTACTATCAATTGGCATTCAAAGATTTTAAAAATCGATGGGTTAAAAAAAGCGGTAGACCAAAAACCGATTCGTTTGTAAAGTCAACCTTTCTTGATGATTTGTTGGAATATCTCGGCCAAATAATGTCCGATTTGAAAATGTTATACCATTTTAGACTCATAAGGATCAGTACTATCGATTGGCATCAAAAAAATGAAAATCTAAATTTTGACCAAAATCAACAAAATGGCAAGGGGTTACATCACGTTTTTTCTCAAATTCGGAGTCGGTTCGAAAATCGAAACTTTTTTGATGATTTTTTTTTAATATCTCGGGTAAATATCGTCTGATTTTGAAATGTTTTACCTTTTTGAACTCGTAGGGATCCCTACTATCAATTGGCATTCAAAGATTTTAAAAATCGATGGGTTAAAAAAAGCGGCAGACCAAAAACCGATTCGTTTGTAAAGTCAACCTTTCTTGATGATTTTTTGGAATATCTCGGCCAAATAATGTCCGATTTGAGAATTTTATACCATTTTGGACTCATAAGGATCAGTACTATCGATTGGCATCAAAAAAATGAAAATCTAAATTTTGACCAAAATCAACAAAATGGCAAGGGGTTACATCACGTTTTTGCTCAAATTCGGAGTCGGTTCGAAAATCGAAACTTTTTTGATGATTTTTTTTTAATATCTCGGGTAAATATCGACTGATTTTGAAATGTTTTACCTTTTCGAACTCGTAGAGATCCCTACTATCAATTGGCATTCAAAGATTTTAAAAATCGATGGGTTAAAAAAAGCGGTAGACCAAAAACCGATTCGTTTGTAAAGTCAACCTTTCTTGATGATTTGTTGGAATATCTCGGCCAAATAATGTCCGATTTGAGAATTTTATACCATTTTGGACTCATAAGGATCAGTACTATCGATTGGCATCAAAAAAATGAAAATCTAAATTTTGACCAAAATCAACAAAATGGCAAGGGGTTACATCACGTTTTTTCTCAAATTCGGAGTCGGTTCGAAAATCGAAACTTTTTTGATGATTTTTTTTTAATATCTCGGGTAAATATCGTCTGATTTTGAAATGTTTTACCTTTTTGAACTCGTAGGGATCCCTACTATCAATTGGCATTCAAAGATTTTAAAAATCGATGGGTTAAAAAAAGCGGTAGACCAAAAACCGATTCGTTTGTAAAGTCAACCTTTCTTGATGATTTTTTGGAATATCTCGGCCAAATAATGTCCGATTTGAGAATTTTATACCATTTTGGACTCATAAGGATCAGTACTATCGATTGGCATCAAAAAAATGAAAATCTAAATTTTGACCAAAATCAACAAAATGGCAAGGGGTTACATCACGTTTTTGCTCAAATTCGGAGTCGGTTCGAAAATCGAAACTTTTTTGATGATTTTTTTGTAATATCTCGGGTAAATATCGACTGATTTTGAAATGTTTTACCTTTTCGAACTCGTAGAGATCCCTACTATCAATTGGCATTCAAAGATTTTAAAAATCGATGGGTTAAAAAAAGCGGTAGACCAAAAACCGATTCGTTTGTAAAGTCAACCTTTCTTGATGATTTGTTGGAATATCTCGGCCAAATAATGTCCGATTTGAGAATTTTATACCATTTTGGACTCATAAGGATCAGTACTATCGATTGGCATCAAAAAAATGAAAATCTAAATTTTGACCAAAATCAACAAAATGGCAAGGGGTTACATCACGTTTTTGCTCAAATTCGGAGTCGGTTCGAAAATCGAAACTTTTTTGATGATTTTTTTGTAATATCTCGGGTAAATATCGACTGATTTTGAAATGTTTTACCTTTTCGAACTCGTAGAGATCCCTACTATCAATTGGCATTCAAAGATTTTAAAAATCGATGGGTTAAAAAAAGCGGTAGACCAAAAACCGATTCGTTTGTAAAGTCAACCTTTCTTGATGATTTTTTGGAATATCTCGGCCAAATAATGTCCGATTTGAGAATGTTATACCATTTTAGACTCATAAGGATCAGTACTATCGATTGGCATCAAAAAAATGAAAATCTAAATTTTGACCAAAATCAACAAAATGGCAAGGGGTTACATCACGTTTTTGCTCAAATTCGGAGTCGGTTCGAAAATCGAAACTTTTTTGATGATTTTTTTGTAATATCTCGGGTAAATATCGACTGATTTTGAAATGTTTTACCTTTTCGAACTCGTAGAGATCCCTACTATCAATTGGCATTCAAAGATTTTAAAAATCGATGGGTTAAAAAAAGCGGTAGACCAAAAACCGATTCGTTTGTAAAGTCAACCTTTCTTGATGATTTGTTGGAATATCTCGGCCAAATAATGTCCGATTTGAGAATTTTATACCATTTTGGACTCATAAGGATCAGTACTATCGATTGGCATCAAAAAAATGAAAATCTAAATTTTGACCAAAATCAACAAAATGGCAAGGGGTTACATCACGTTTTTGCTCAAATTCGGAGTCGGTTCGAAAATCGAAACTTTTTTGATGATTTTTTTTTAATATCTCGGGTAAATATCGTCTGATTTTGAAATGTTATACCTTTTTGAACTAGTAGGGATCCCTACTATCAATTGGCATTCAAAGATTTTAAAAATCGATGGGTTAAAAAAAGCGGCAGACCAAAAACCGATTCGTTTGTAAAGTCAACCTTTCTTGATGATTTTTTGGAATATCTCGGCCAAATAATGTCCGATTTGAGAATGTTATACCATTTTGGACTCATAAGGATCAGTACTATCGATTGGCATCAAAAAAATGAAAATCTAAATTTTGACCAAAATCAACAAAATGGCAAGGGGTTACATCACGTTTTTTCTCAAATTCGGAGTCGGTTCGAAAATCGAAACTTTTTTGATGATTTTTTTGTAATATCTCGGGTAAATATCGTCTGATTTTGAAATGTTTTACCTTTTTGAACTCGTAGGGATCCCTACTATCAATTGGCATTCAAAGATTTTAAAAATCGATGGGTTAAAAAAAGCGGTAGACCAAAAACCGATTCGTTTGTAAAGTCAACCTTTCTTGATGATTTGTTGGAATATCTCGGCCAAATAATGTCCGATTTGAGAATTTTATACCATTTTAGACTCATAAGGATCAGTACTATCGATTGGCATCAAAAAAATGAAAATCTAAATTTTGACCAAAATCAACAAAATGGCAAGGGGTTACATCACGTTTTTGCTCAAATTCGGAGTCGGTTCGAAAATCGAAACTTTTTTGATGATTTTTTTGTAATATCTCGGGTAAATATCGACTGATTTTGAAATGTTTTACCTTTTCGAACTCGTAGAGATCCCTACTATCAATTGGCATTCAAAGATTTTAAAAATCGATGGGTTAAAAAAAGCGGTAGACCAAAAACCGATTCGTTTGTAAAGTCAACCTTTCTTGATGATTTGTTGGAATATCTCGGCCAAATAATGTCCGATTTGAGAATGTTATACCATTTTGGACTCATAAGGATCAGTACTATCGATTGGCATCAAAAAAATGAAAATCTAAATTTTGACCAAAATCAACAAAATGGCAAGGGGTTACATCACGTTTTTGCTCAAATTCGGAGTCGGTTCGAAAATCGAAACTTTTTTGATGATTTTTTTTTAATATCTCGGGTAAATATCGTCTGATTTTGAAATGTTTTACCTTTTTGAACTCGTAGGGATCCCTACTATCAATTGGCATTCAAAGATTTTAAAAATCGATGGGTTAAAAAAAGCGGCAGACCAAAAACCGATTCGTTTGTAAAGTCAACCTTTCTTGATGATTTTTTGGAATATCTCGGCCAAATAATGTCCGATTTGAGAATGTTATACCATTTTGGACTCATAAGGATCAGTACTATCGATTGGCATCAAAAAAATGAAAATCTAAATTTTGACCAAAATCAACAAAATGGCAAGGGGTTACATCACGTTTTTGCTCAAATTCGGAGTCGGTTCGAAAATCGAAACTTTTTTGATGATTTTTTTTTAATATCTCGGGTAAATATCGTCTGATTTTGAAATGTTTTACCTTTTTGAACTCGTAGGGATCCCTACTATCAATTGGCATTCAAAGATTTTAAAAATCGATGGGTTAAAAAAAGCGGTAGACCAAAAACCGATTCGTTTGTAAAGTCAACCTTTCTTGATGATTTGTTGGAATATCTCGGCCAAATAATGTCCGATTTGAGAATTTTATACCATTTTAGACTCATAAGGATCAGTACTATCGATTGGCATCAAAAAAATGAAAATCTAAATTTTGACCAAAATCAACAAAATGGCAAGGGGTTACATCACGTTTTTGCTCAAATTCGGAGTCGGTTCGAAAATCGAAACTTTTTTGATGATTTTTTTGTAATATCTCGGGTAAATATCGACTGATTTTGAAATGTTTTACCTTTTCGAACTCGTAGAGATCCCTACTATCAATTGGCATTCAAAGATTTTAAAAATCGATGGGTTAAAAAAAGCGGTAGACCAAAAACCGATTCGTTTGTAAAGTCAACCTTTCTTGATGATTTGTTGGAATATCTCGGCCAAATAATGTCCGATTTGAGAATTTTATACCATTTTGGACTCATAAGGATCAGTACTATCGATTGGCATCAAAAAAATGAAAATCTAAATTTTGACCAAAATCAACAAAATGGCAAGGGGTTACATCACGTTTTTGCTCAAATTCGGAGTCGGTTCGAAAATCGAAACTTTTTTGATGATTTTTTTTTAATATCTCGGGTAAATATCGTCTGACTTTGAAATGTTATACCTTTTTGAACTCGTAGGGATCCCTACTATCAATTGGCATTCAAAGATTTTAAAAATCGATGGGTTAAAAAAAGCGGCAGACCAAAAACCGATTCGTTTGTAAAGTCAACCTTTCTTGATGATTTTTTGGAATATCTCGGCCAAATAATGTCCGATTTGAGAATGTTATACCATTTTGGACTCATAAGGATCAGTACTATCGATTGGCATCAAAAAAATGAAAATCTAAATTTTGACCAAAATCAACAAAATGGCAAGGGGTTACATCACGTTTTTGCTCAAATTCGGAGTCGGTTCGAAAATCGAAACTTTTTTGATGATTTTTTTGTAATATCTCGGGTAAATATCGACTGATTTTGAAATGTTTTACCTTTTCGAACTCGTAGAGATCCCTACTATCAATTGGCATTCAAAGATTTTAAAAATCGATGGGTTAAAAAAAGCGGTAGACCAAAAACCGATTCGTTTGTAAAGTCAACCTTTCTTGATGATTTGTTGGAATATCTCGGCCAAATAATGTCCGATTTGAGAATTTTATACCATTTTGGACTCATAAGGATCAGTACTATCGATTGGCATCAAAAAAATGAAAATCTAAATTTTGACCAAAATCAACAAAATGGCAAGGGGTTACATCACGTTTTTGCTCAAATTCGGAGTCGGTTCGAAAATCGAAACTTTTTTGATGATTTTTTTTAATATCTCGGGTAAATATCGACTGATTTTGAAATGTTTTACCTTTTTGAACTCGTAGAGATCCCTACTATCAATTGGCATTCAAAGATTTTAAAAATCGATGGGTTAAAAAAAGCGGTAGACCAAAAACCGATTCGTTTGTAAAGTCAACCTTTCTTGATGATTTGTTGGAATATCTCGGCCAAATAATGTCCGATTTGAGAATGTTATACCATTTTGGACTCATAAGGATCAGTACTATCGATTGGCATCAAAAAAATGAAAATCTAAATTTTGACCAAAATCAACAAAATGGCAAGGGGTTACATCACGTTTTTGCTCAAATTCGGAGTCGGTTCGAAAATCGAAACTTTTTTGATGATTTTTTTGTAATATCTCGGGTAAATATCGACTGATTTTGAAATGTTTTACCTTTTCGAACTCGTAGAGATCCCTACTATCAATTGGCATTCAAAGATTTTAAAAATCGATGGGTTAAAAAAAGCGGTAGACCAAAAACCGATTCGTTTGTAAAGTCAACCTTTCTTGATGATTTGTTGGAATATCTCGGCCAAATAATGTCCGATTTGAGAATGTTATACCATTTTGGACTCATAAGGATCAGTACTATCGATTGGCATCAAAAAAATGAAAATCTAAATTTTGACCAAAATCAACAAAATGGCAAGGGGTTACATCACGTTTTTGCTCAAATTCGGAGTCGGTTCGAAAATCGAAACTTTTTTGATGATTTTTTTTTAATATCTCGGGTAAATATCGTCTGATTTTGAAATGTTTTACCTTTTTGAACTCGTAGGGATCCCTACTATCAATTGGCATTCAAAGATTTTAAAAATCGATGGGTTAAAAAAAGCGGCAGACCAAAAACCGATTCGTTTGTAAAGTCAACCTTTCTTGATGATTTTTTGGAATATCTCGGCCAAATAATGTCCGATTTGAGAATGTTATACCATTTTGGACTCATAAGGATCAGTACTATCGATTGGCATCAAAAAAATGAAAATCTAAATTTTGACCAAAATCAACAAAATGGCAAGGGGTTACATCACGTTTTTGCTCAAATTCGGAGTCGGTTCGAAAATCGAAACTTTTTTGATGATTTTTTTGTAATATCTCGGGTAAATATCGACTGATTTTGAAATGTTTTACCTTTTCGAACTCGTAGAGATCCCTACTATCAATTGGCATTCAAAGATTTTAAAAATCGATGGGTTAAAAAAAGCGGTAGACCAAAAACCGATTCGTTTGTAAAGTCAACCTTTCTTGATGATTTTTTGGAATATCTCGGCCAAATAATGTCCGATTTGAGAATGTTATACCATTTTGGACTCATAAGGATCAGTACTATCGATTGGCATCAAAAAAATGAAAATCTAAATTTTGACCAAAATCAACAAAATGGCAAGGGGTTACATCACGTTTTTGCTCAAATTCGGAGTCGGTTCGAAAATCGAAACTTTTTTGATGATTTTTTTTTAATATCTCGGGTAAATATCGACTGATTTTGAAATGTTTTACCTTTTTGAACTCGTAGGGATCCCTACTATCAATTGGCATTCAAAGATTTTAAAAATCGATGGGTTAAAAAAAGCGGTAGACCAAAAACCGATTCGTTTGTAAAGTCAACCTTTCTTGATGATTTGTTGGAATATCTCGGCCAAATAATGTCCGATTTGAGAATTTTATACCATTTTGGACTCATAAGGATCAGTACTATCGATTGGCATCAAAAAAATGAAAATCTAAATTTTGACCAAAATCAACAAAATGGCAAGGGGTTACATCACGTTTTTGCTCAAATTCGGAGTCGGTTCGAAAATCGAAACTTTTTTGATGATTTTTTTTTAATATCTCGGGTAAATATCGTCTGATTTTGAAATGTTTTACCTTTTTGAACTCGTAGGGATCCCTACTATCAATTGGCATTCAAAGATTTTAAAAATCGATGGGTTAAAAA
This sequence comes from Drosophila borealis, assembly GCA_035045885.1. Taxonomy (NCBI): domain Eukaryota; kingdom Metazoa; phylum Arthropoda; class Insecta; order Diptera; family Drosophilidae; genus Drosophila; species Drosophila borealis. The sequence goes on along the minus strand of JAWNOR010000428.1, from coordinate 2,695 downwards.
AAGCGGTAGACCAAAAACCGATTCGTTTGTAAAGTCAACCTTTCTTGATGATTTGTTGGAATATCTCGGCCAAATAATGTCCGATTTGAGAATGTTATACCATTTTGGACTCATAAGGATCAGTACTATCGATTGGCATCAAAAAAATGAAAATCTAAATTTTGACCAAAATCAACAAAATGGCAAGGGGTTACATCACGTTTTTGCTCAAATTCGGAGTCGGTTCGAAAATCGAAACTTTTTTGATGATTTTTTTGTAATATCTCGGGTAAATATCGACTGATTTTGAAATGTTTTACCTTTTCGAACTCGTAGAGATCCCTACTATCAATTGGCATTCAAAGATTTTAAAAATCGATGGGTTAAAAAAAGCGGCAGACCAAAAACCGATTCGTTTGTAAAGTCAACCTTTCTTGATGATTTTTTGGAATATTTCGGCCAAATAATGTCCGATTTGAGAATTTTATACCATTTTGGACTCATAAGGATCAGTACTATCGATTGGCATCAAAAAAATGAAAATCTAAATTTTGACCAAAATCAACAAAATGGCAAGGGGTTACATCACGTTTTTGCTCAAATTCGGAGTCGGTTCGAAAATCGAAACTTTTTTGATGATTTTTTTTTAATATCTCGGGTAAATATCGACTGATTTTGAAATGTTTTACCTTTTCGAACTCGTAGAGATCCCTACTATCAATTGGCATTCAAAGATTTTAAAAATCGATGGGTTAAAAAAAGCGGTAGACCAAAAACCGATTCGTTTGTAAAGTCAACCTTTCTTGATGATTTGTTGGAATATCTCGGCCAAATAATGTCCGATTTGAGAATTTTATACCATTTTGGACTCATAAGGATCAGTACTATCGATTGGCATCAAAAAAATGAAAATCTAAATTTTGACCAAAATCAACAAAATGGCAAGGGGTTACATCACGTTTTTGCTCAAATTCGGAGTCGGTTCGAAAATCGAAACTTTTTTGATGATTTTTTTTTAATATCTCGGGTAAATATCGTCTGATTTTGAAATGTTTTACCTTTTCGAACTCGTAGAGATCCCTACTATCAATTGGCATTCAAAGATTTTAAAAATCGATGGGTTAAAAAAAGCGGTAGACCAAAAACCGATTCGTTTGTAAAGTCAACCTTTCTTGATGATTTTTTGGAATATCTCGGCCAAATAATGTCCGATTTGAGAATGTTATACCATTTTGGACTCATAAGGATCAGTACTATCGATTGGCATCAAAAAAATGAAAATCTAAATTTTGACCAAAATCAACAAAATGGCAAGGGGTTACATCACGTTTTTGCTCAAATTCGGAGTCGGTTCGAAAATCGAAACTTTTTTGATGATTTTTTTTTAATATCTCGGGTAAATATCGTCTGATTTTGAAATGTTTTACCTTTTTGAACTCGTAGGGATCCCTACTATCAATTGGCATTCAAAGATTTTAAAAATCGATGGGTTAAAAAAAGCGGCAGACCAAAAACCGATTCGTTTGTAAAGTCAACCTTTCTTGATGATTTTTTGGAATATCTCGGCCAAATAATGTCCGATTTGAGAATGTTATACCATTTTGGACTCATAAGGATCAGTACTATCGATTGGCATCAAAAAAATGAAAATCTAAATTTTGACCAAAATCAACAAAATGGCAAGGGGTTACATCACGTTTTTTCTCAAATTCGGAGTCGGTTCGAAAATCGAAACTTTTTTGATGATTTTTTTTTAATATCTCGGGTAAATATCGACTGATTTTGAAATGTTTTACCTTTTCGAACTCGTAGAGATCCCTACTATCAATTGGCATTCAAAGATTTTAAAAATCGATGGGTTAAAAAAAGCGGCAGACCAAAAACCGATTCGTTTGTAAAGTCAACCTTTCTTGATGATTTTTTGGAATATCTCGGCCAAATAATGTCCGATTTGAGAATGTTATACCATTTTGGACTCATAAGGATCAGTACTATCGATTGGCATCAAAAAAATGAAAATCTAAATTTTGACCAAAATCAACAAAATGGCAAGGGGTTACATCACGTTTTTTCTCAAATTCGGAGTCGGTTCGAAAATCGAAACTTTTTTGATGATTTTTTTGTAATATCTCGGGTAAATATCGACTGATTTTGAAATGTTTTACCTTTTCGAACTCGTAGAGATCCCTACTATCAATTGGCATTCAAAGATTTTAAAAATCGATGGGTTAAAAAAAGCGGTAGACCAAAAACCGATTCGTTTGTAAAGTCAACCTTTCTTGATGATTTGTTGGAATATCTCGGCCAAATAATGTCCGATTTGAGAATGTTATACCATTTTGGACTCATAAGGATCAGTACTATCGATTGGCATCAAAAAAATGAAAATCTAAATTTTGACCAAAATCAACAAAATGGCAAGGGGTTACATCACGTTTTTGCTCAAATTCGGAGTCGGTTCGAAAATCGAAACTTTTTTGATGATTTTTTTTTAATATCTCGGGTAAATATCGTCTGATTTTGAAATGTTTTACCTTTTTGAACTCGTAGGGATCCCTACTATCAATTGGCATTCAAAGATTTTAAAAATCGATGGGTTAAAAAAAGCGGCAGACCAAAAACCGATTCGTTTGTAAAGTCAACCTTTCTTGATGATTTTTTGGAATATCTCGGCCAAATAATGTCCGATTTGAGAATGTTATACCATTTTAGACTC
>JAWNOR010000427.1:322500-464422 GCA_035045885.1 Drosophila borealis | reverse complement strand
TCGTCAAAATACTGTCCGATTTGGGAATTGTATACCATTTTGGACTCGTAACGGTGAGTACTATCGATTGGCATCAAAAAAATAAAAATCGAAATTTTGACCAAAATCCAACAAAATGGCAAGGGGTTACATCACGTTTTTTATCAAATTCGGGGTCAGTTCGAAAATCAAAACTTTTTTGATGATTTCTATTGAATATCTCGGGTAAATAGTGTCAGATTTTGAAATGTTATACCTTTTTGAATTTTTAGGGATCCCTACTATCAATCTGCATTCAAACATTTTCAAAATCGATGGGTTCAAAAAAGTGGTTGACCAAAAACCGATTCGTTTGTAAAGTCAACCTTTTTTGATGATTTCTTGTAATATCTCGTCCAAATACTGTCCGATTTGGGAATTGTATACCATTTTGGACTCGTAAGGATCAGTACTATCGATTGGCATCAAAAAAATAAAAATCGAAATTTTGACCAAAATCAACAAAATGGCAAGGGGTTACATCACGTTTTTTATCAAATTCGGGGTCAGTTCGCAAATCAAAACTTTTTTGATGATTTCCATTGAATATCTCGGGTAAATAGTGTCAGATTTTGAAATGTTATACCTTTTTGAATTTTTAGGGATCCCTACTATCAATCTGCATTCAAACATTTTCAAAATCGATGGGTTCAAAAAAGTGGTTGACCAAAAACCGATTCGTTTGTAAAGTCAACCTTTTTTGATGATTTCTTGTAATATCTCGTCCAAATACTGTCCGATTTGGGAATTGTATACCATTTTGGACTCGTAAGGATCAGTACTATCGATTGGCATCAAAAAAATAAAAATCGAAATTTTGACCAAAATCAACAAAATGGCAAGGGGTTACATCACGTTTTTTATCAAATTCGGGGTCAGTTCGAAAATCAAAACTTTTTTGATGATTTCTATTGAATATCTCGGGTAAATAGTGTCAGATTTTGAAATGTTATACCTTTTTGAATTTTTAGGGATCCCTACTATCAATCTGCATTCAAACATTTTCAAAATCGATGGGTTCAAAAAAGTGGTTGACCAAAAACCGATTCGTTTGTAAAGTCAACCTTTTTTGATGATTTCTTGTAATATCTCGTCCAAATACTGTCAGATTTGGGAATTGTATACCATTTTGGACTCGTAAGGATCAGTACTATCGATTGGCATCAAAAAAATAAAAATCGAAATTTTGACCAAAATCAACAAAATGGCAAGGGGTTACATCACGTTTTTTATCAAATTCGGGGTCAGTTCGAAAATCAAAACTTTTTTGATGATTTCCATTGAATATCTCGGGTAAATAGTGTCAGATTTTGAAATGTTATACCTTTTTGAATTTTTAGGGATCCCTACTATCAATCTGCATTCAAACATTTTCAAAATCGATGGGTTCAAAAAAGTGGTTGACCAAAAACCGATTCGTTTGTAAAGTCAACCTTTTTTGATGATTTTTTGTAATATCTCGTCCAAATACTGTCCGATTTGGGAATTGTATACCATTTTGGACTCGTAAGGATCAGTACTATCGATTGGCATCAAAAAAATAAAAATCGAAATTTTGACCAAAATCAACAAAATGGCAAGGGGTTACATCACGTTTTTTATCAAATTCGGGGTCAGTTCGAAAATCAAAACTTTTTTGATGATTTCTATTGAATATCTCGGGTAAATAGTGTCAGATTTTGAAATGTTATACCTTTTTGAATTTTTAGGGATCCCTACTATCAATCTGCATTCAAACATTTTCAAAATCGATGGGTTCAAAAAAGTGGTTGACCAAAAACCGATTCGTTTGTAAAGTCAACCTTTTTTGATGATTTCTTGTAATATCTCGTCCAAATACTGTCCGATTTGGGAATTGTATACCATTTTGGACTCGTAAGGATCAGTACTATCGATTGGCATCAAAAAAATAAAAATCGAAATTTTGACCAAAATCAACAAAATGGCAAGGGGTTACATCACGTTTTTTATCAAATTCGGGGTCAGTTCGAAAATCAAAACTTTTTTGATGATTTCCATTGAATATCTCGGGTAAATAGTGTCAGATTTTGAAATGTTATACCTTTTTGAATTTTTAGGGATCCCTACTATCAATCTGCATTCAAACATTTTCAAAATCGATGGGTTCAAAAAAGTGGTTGACCAAAAACCGATTCGTTTGTAAAGTCAACCTTTTTTGATGATTTCTTGTAATATCTCGTCCAAATACTGTCCGATTTGGGAATTGTATACCATTTTGGACTCGTAAGGATCAGTACTATCGATTGGCATCAAAAAAATAAAAATCGAAATTTTGACCAAAATCAACAAAATGGCAAGGGGTTACATCACGTTTTTTATCAAATTCGGGGTCAGTTCGAAAATCAAAACTTTTTTGATGATTTCTATTGAATATCTCGGGTAAATAGTGTCAGATTTTGAAATGTTATACCTTTTTGAATTTTTAGGGATCCCTACTATCAATCTGCATTCAAACATTTTCAAAATCGATGGGTTCAAAAAAGTGGTTGACCAAAAACCGATTCGTTTGTAAAGTCAACCTTTTTTGATGATTTTTTGTAATATCTCGTCCAAATACTGTCAGATTTGGGAATTGTATACCATTTTGGACTCGTAAGGATCAGTACTATCGATTGGCATCAAAAAAAATAAAAATCGAAATTTTGACCAAAATCAACAAAATGGCAAGGGGTTACATCACGTTTTTTATCAAATTCGGGGTCAGTTCGAAAATCAAAACTTTTTTGATGATTTCCATTGAATATCTCGGGTAAATAGTGTCAGATTTTGAAATGTTATACCTTTTTGAATTTTTAGGGATCCCTACTATCAATCTGCATTCAAACATTTTCAAAATCGATGGGTTCAAAAAAGTGGTTGACCAAAAACCGATTCGTTTGTAAAGTCAACCTTTTTTGATGATTTCTTGTAATATCTCGTCCAAATACTGTCCGATTTGGGAATTGTATACCATTTTGGACTCGTAAGGATCAGTACTATCGATTGGCATCAAAAAAATAAAAATCGAAATTTTGACCAAAATCAACAAAATGGCAAGGGGTTACATCACGTTTTTTATCAAATTCGGGGTCAGTTCGAAAATCAAAACTTTTTTGATGATTTCTATTGAATATCTCGGGTAAATAGTGTCAGATTTTGAAATGTTATACCTTTTTGAATTTTTAGGGATCCCTACTATCAATCTGCATTCAAACATTTTCAAAATCGATGGGTTCAAAAAAGTGGTTGACCAAAAACCGATTCGTTTGTAAAGTCAACCTTTTTTGATGATTTCTTGTAATATCTCGTCCAAATACTGTCCGATTTGGGAATTGTATACCATTTTGGACTCGTAAGGATCAGTACTATCGATTGGCATCAAAAAAATAAAAATCGAAATTTTGACCAAAATCAACAAAATGGCAAGGGGTTACATCACGTTTTTTATCAAATTCGGGGTCAGTTCGAAAATCAAAACTTTTTTGATGATTTCTATTGAATATCTCGGGTAAATAGTGTCAGATTTTGAAATGTTATACCTTTTTGAATTTTTAGGGATCCCTACTATCAATCTGCATTCAAACATTTTCAAAATCGATGGGTTCAAAAAAGTGGTTGACCAAAAACCGATTCGTTTGTAAAGTCAACCTTTTTTGATGATTTCTTGTAATATCTCGTCCAAATACTGTCCGATTTGGGAATTGTATACCATTTTGGACTCGTAAGGATCAGTACTATCGATTGGCATCAAAAAAATAAAAATCGAAATTTTGACCAAAATCAACAAAATGGCAAGGGGTTACATCACGTTTTTTATCAAATTCGGGGTCAGTTCGAAAATCAAAACTTTTTTGATGATTTCCATTGAATATCTCGGGTAAATAGTGTCAGATTTTGAAATGTTATACCTTTTTGAATTTTTAGGGATCCCTACTATCAATCTGCATTCAAACATTTTCAAAATCGATGGGTTCAAAAAAGTGGTTGACCAAAAACCGATTCGTTTGTAAAGTCAACCTTTTTTGATGATTTCTTGTAATATCTCGTCCAAATACTGTCCGATTTGGGAATTGTATACCATTTTGGACTCGTAAGGATCAGTACTATCGATTGGCATCAAAAAAATAAAAATCGAAATTTTGACCAAAATCAACAAAATGGCAAGGGGTTACATCACGTTTTTTATCAAATTCGGGGTCAGTTCGAAAATCAAAACTTTTTTGATGATTTCTATTGAATATCTCGGGTAAATAGTGTCAGATTTTGAAATGTTATACCTTTTTGAATTTTTAGGGATCCCTACTATCAATCTGCATTCAAACATTTTCAAAATCGATGGGTTCAAAAAAGTGGTTGACCAAAAACCGATTCGTTTGTAAAGTCAACCTTTTTTGATGATTTCTTGTAATATCTCGTCCAAATACTGTCCGATTTGGGAATTGTATACCATTTTGGACTCGTAAGGATCAGTACTATCGATTGGCATCAAAAAAATAAAAATCGAAATTTTGACCAAAATCAACAAAATGGCAAGGGGTTACATCACGTTTTTTATCAAATTCGGGGTCAGTTCGAAAATCAAAACTTTTTTGATGATTTCTATTGAATATCTCGGGTAAATAGTGTCAGATTTTGAAATGTTATACCTTTTTGAATTTTTAGGGATCCCTACTATCAATCTGCATTCAAACATTTTCAAAATCGATGGGTTCAAAAAAGTGGTTGACCAAAAACCGATTCGTTTGTAAAGTCAACCTTTTTTGATGATTTCTTGTAATATCTCGTCCAAATACTGTCCGATTTGGGAATTGTATACCATTTTGGACTCGTAAGGATCAGTACTATCGATTGGCATCAAAAAAATAAAAATCGAAATTTTGACCAAAATCAACAAAATGGCAAGGGGTTACATCACGTTTTTTATCAAATTCGGGGTCAGTTCGAAAATCAAAACTTTTTTGATGATTTCCATTGAATATCTCGGGTAAATAGTGTCAGATTTTGAAATGTTATACCTTTTTGAATTTTTAGGGATCCCTACTATCAATCTGCATTCAAACATTTTCAAAATCGATGGGTTCAAAAAAGTGGTTGACCAAAAACCGATTCGTTTGTAAAGTCAACCTTTTTTGATGATTTCTTGTAATATCTCGTCCAAATACTGTCCGATTTGGGAATTGTATACCATTTTGGACTCGTAAGGATCAGTACTATCGATTGGCATCAAAAAAATAAAAATCGAAATTTTGACCAAAATCAACAAAATGGCAAGGGGTTACATCACGTTTTTTATCAAATTCGGGGTCAGTTCGAAAATCAAAACTTTTTTGATGATTTCCATTGAATATCTCGGGTAAATAGTGTCAGATTTTGAAATGTTATACCTTTTTGAATTTTTAGGGATCCCTACTATCAATCTGCATTCAAACATTTTCAAAATCGATGGGTTCAAAAAAGTGGTTGACCAAAAACCGATTCGTTTGTAAAGTCAACCTTTTTTGATGATTTTTTGTAATATCTCGTCCAAATACTGTCAGATTTGGGAATTGTATACCATTTTGGACTCGTAAGGATCAGTACTATCGATTGGCATCAAAAAAAATAAAAATCGAAATTTTGACCAAAATCAACAAAATGGCAAGGGGTTACATCACGTTTTTTATCAAATTCGGGGTCAGTTCGAAAATCAAAACTTTTTTGATGATTTCCATTGAATATCTCGGGTAAATAGTGTCAGATTTTGAAATGTTATACCTTTTTGAATTTTTAGGGATCCCTACTATCAATCTGCATTCAAACATTTTCAAAATCGATGGGTTCAAAAAAGTGGTTGACCAAAAACCGATTCGTTTGTAAAGTCAACCTTTTTTGATGATTTCTTGTAATATCTCGTCCAAATACTGTCCGATTTGGGAATTGTATACCATTTTGGACTCGTAAGGATCAGTACTATCGATTGGCATCAAAAAAATAAAAATCGAAATTTTGACCAAAATCAACAAAATGGCAAGGGGTTACATCACGTTTTTTATCAAATTCGGGGTCAGTTCGAAAATCAAAACTTTTTTGATGATTTCTATTGAATATCTCGGGTAAATAGTGTCAGATTTTGAAATGTTATACCTTTTTGAATTTTTAGGGATCCCTACTATCAATCTGCATTCAAACATTTTCAAAATCGATGGGTTCAAAAAAGTGGTTGACCAAAAACCGATTCGTTTGTAAAGTCAACCTTTTTTGATGATTTCTTGTAATATCTCGTCCAAATACTGTCAGATTTGGGAATTGTATACCATTTTGGACTCGTAAGGATCAGTACTATCGATTGGCATCAAAAAAATAAAAATCGAAATTTTGACCAAAATCAACAAAATGGCAAGGGGTTACATCACGTTTTTTATCAAATTCGGGGTCAGTTCGAAAATCAAAACTTTTTTGATGATTTCCATTGAATATCTCGGGTAAATAGTGTCAGATTTTGAAATGTTATACCTTTTTGAATTTTTAGGGATCCCTACTATCAATCTGCATTCAAACATTTTCAAAATCGATGGGTTCAAAAAAGTGGTTGACCAAAAACCGATTCGTTTGTAAAGTCAACCTTTTTTGATGATTTCTTGTAATATCTCGTCCAAATACTGTCCGATTTGGGAATTGTATACCATTTTGGACTCGTAAGGATCAGTACTATCGATTGGCATCAAAAAAATAAAAATCGAAATTTTGACCAAAATCAACAAAATGGCAAGGGGTTACATCACGTTTTTTATCAAATTCGGGGTCAGTTCGAAAATCAAAACTTTTTTGATGATTTCTATTGAATATCTCGGGTAAATAGTGTCAGATTTTGAAATGTTATACCTTTTTGAATTTTTAGGGATCCCTACTATCAATCTGCATTCAAACATTTTCAAAATCGATGGGTTCAAAAAAGTGGTTGACCAAAAACCGATTCGTTTGTAAAGTCAACCTTTTTTGATGATTTCTTGTAATATCTCGTCCAAATACTGTCCGATTTGGGAATTGTATACCATTTTGGACTCGTAAGGATCAGTACTATCGATTGGCATCAAAAAAATAAAAATCGAAATTTTGACCAAAATCAACAAAATGGCAAGGGGTTACATCATGTTTTTTATCAAATTCGGGGTCAATTCGAAAATCAAAACTTTTTTGATGATTTTTGTTATACCTTTTTGAATTTTTCGGGATCCCTACTATCAACCTGCATTCAAACATTTTCAAAATCGATGGGTTCAAAAAAGTGGTTGACCAAAAACCGATTCGTTTGTAAAGTCAACCTTTTTTGATGATTTCTTGTAATATCTCGTCCAAATACTGTCCGATTTGGGAATTGTATACCATTTTGGACTCGTAAGGATCAGTACTATCGATTGGCATCAAAAAAATAAAAATCGAAATTTTGACCAAAATCAACAAAATGGCAAGGGGTTACATCACGTTTTTTATCAAATTCGGGGTCAGTTCGAAAATCAAAACTTTTTTGATGATTTCTATTGAATATCTCGGGTAAATAGTGTCAGATTTTGAAATGTTATACCTTTTTGAATTTTTAGGGATCCCTACTATCAATCTGCATTCAAACATTTTCAAAATCGATGGGTTCAAAAAAGTGGTTGACCAAAAACCGATTCGTTTGTAAAGTCAACCTTTTTTGATGATTTCTTGTAATATCTCGTCCAAATACTGTCAGATTTGGGAATTGTATACCATTTTGGACTCGTAAGGATCAGTACTATCGATTGGCATCAAAAAAATAAAAATCGAAATTTTGACCAAAATCAACAAAATGGCAAGGGGTTACATCACGTTTTTTATCAAATTCGGGGTCAGTTCGAAAATCAAAACTTTTTTGATGATTTCTATTGAATATCTCGGGTAAATAGTGTCAGATTTTGAAATGTTATACCTTTTTGAATTTTTAGGGATCCCTACTATCAATCTGCATTCAAACATTTTCAAAATCGATGGGTTCAAAAAAGTGGTTGACCAAAAACCGATTCGTTTGTAAAGTCAACCTTTTTTGATGATTTCTTGTAATATCTCGTCCAAATACTGTCAGATTTGGGAATTGTATACCATTTTGGACTCGTAAGGATCAGTACTATCGATTGGCATCAAAAAAATAAAAATCGAAATTTTGACCAAAATCAACAAAATGGCAAGGGGTTACATCACGTTTTTTATCAAATTCGGGGTCAGTTCGAAAATCAAAACTTTTTTGATGATTTCCATTGAATATCTCGGGTAAATAGTGTCAGATTTTGAAATGTTATACCTTTTTGAATTTTTAGGGATCCCTACTATCAATCTGCATTCAAACATTTTCAAAATCGATGGGTTCAAAAAAGTGGTTGACCAAAAACCGATTCGTTTGTAAAGTCAACCTTTTTTGATGATTTCTTGTAATATCTCGTCCAAATACTGTCCGATTTGGGAATTGTATACCATTTTGGACTCGTAAGGATCAGTACTATCGATTGGCATCAAAAAAATAAAAATCGAAATTTTGACCAAAATCAACAAAATGGCAAGGGGTTACATCACGTTTTTTATCAAATTCGGGGTCAGTTCGAAAATCAAAACTTTTTTGATGATTTCTATTGAATATCTCGGGTAAATAGTGTCAGATTTTGAAATGTTATACCTTTTTGAATTTTTAGGGATCCCTACTATCAATCTGCATTCAAACATTTTCAAAATCGATGGGTTAAAAAAAGTGGTTGACCAAAAACCGATTCGTTTGTAAAGTCAACCTTTTTTGATGATTTCTTGTAATATCTCGTCCAAATACTGTCAGATTTGGGAATTGTATACCATTTTGGACTCGTAAGGATCAGTACTATCGATTGGCATCAAAAAAATAAAAATCGAAATTTTGACCAAAATCAACAAAATGGCAAGGGGTTACATCACGTTTTTTATCAAATTCGGCGTCAATTCGAAAATCAAAACTTTTTTGATGATTTCTATTGAATATCTCTGGTAAATACTGTCCGATTTTGAAATGTTATACCTTTTTGAATTTTTAGGGATCCCTACTATCAATCTGCATTCAAACATTTTCAAAATCGATGGGTTCAAAAAAGTGGTTGACCAAAAACCGATTCGTTTGTAAAGTCAACCTTTTTTGATGATTTTTTGTAATATCTCGTCCAAATACTGTCAGATTTGGGAATTGTATACCATTTTGGACTCGTAAGGATCAGTACTATCGATTGGCATCAAAAAAATAAAAATCGAAATTTTGACCAAAATCAACAAAATGGCAAGGGGTTACATCACGTTTTTTATCAAATTCGGGGTCAGTTCGAAAATCAAAACTTTTTTGATGATTTCCATTGAATATCTCGGGTAAATAGTGTCAGATTTTGAAATGTTATACCTTTTTGAATTTTTAGGGATCCCTACTATCAATCTGCATTCAAACATTTTCAAAATCGATGGGTTCAAAAAAGTGGTTGACCAAAAACCGATTCGTTTGTAAAGTCAACCTTTTTTGATGATTTCTTGTAATATCTCGTCCAAATACTGTCCGATTTGGGAATTGTATACCATTTTGGACTCGTAAGGATCAGTACTATCGATTGGCATCAAAAAAATAAAAATCGAAATTTTGGCCAAAATCAACAAAATGGCAAGGGGTTACATCATGTTTTTTATCAAATTCGGCGTCAATTCGAAAATCAAAACTTTTTTGATGATTTTTATTGAATATCTCTGGTAAATACTGTCCGATTTTGAAATGTTATACCTTTTTGAATTTTTCGGGATCCCTACTATCAACCTGCATTCAAACATTTTCAAAATCGATGGGTTCAAAAAAGTGGTTGACCAAAAACCGATTCGTTTGTAAAGTCAACCTCTTTTGATGATTTTTTGTAATATCTCGTCCAAATACTGTCCGATTTGGGAATTGTATACCATTTTGGACTCGTAAGGATCAGTACTATCGATTGGCATCAAAAAAATAAAAATCGAAATTTTGACCAAAATCAACAAAATGGCAAGGGGTTACATCACGTTTTTTATCAAATTCGGGGTCAGTTCGAAAATCAAAACTTTTTTGATGATTTCTATTGAATATCTCGGGTAAATAGTGTCAGATTTTGAAATGTTATACCTTTTTGAATTTTTAGGGATCCCTACTATCAATCTGCATTCAAACATTTTCAAAATCGATGGGTTCAAAAAAGTGGTTGACCAAAAACCGATTCGTTTGTAAAGTCAACCTTTTTTGATGATTTCTTGTAATATCTCGTCCAAATACTGTCAGATTTGGGAATTGTATACCATTTTGGACTCGTAAGGATCAGTACTATCGATTGGCATCAAAAAAATAAAAATCGAAATTTTGGCCAAAATCAACAAAATGGCAAGGGGTTACATCATGTTTTTTATCAAATTCGGCGTCAATTCGAAAATCAAAACTTTTTTGATGATTTTTATTGAATATCTCGGGTAAATACTGTCCGATTTTGAAATGTTATACCTTTTTGAATTTTTCGGGATTCCTACTATCAATCTGCATTCAAACATTTTCAAAATCGATGGGTTCAAAAAAGTGGTTGACCAAAAACCGATTCGTTTGTAAAGTCAACCTTTTTTGATGATTTCTTGTAATATCTCGTCCAAATACTGTCAGATTTGGGAATTGTATACCATTTTGGACTCGTAAGGATCAGTACTATCGATTGGCATCAAAAAAATAAAAATCGAAATTTTGACCAAAATCAACAAAATGGCAAGGGGTTACATCACGTTTTTTATCAAATTCGGGGTCAGTTCGAAAATCAAAACTTTTTTGATGATTTCTATTGAATATCTCGGGTAAATAGTGTCAGATTTTGAAATGTTATACCTTTTTGAATTTTTAGGGATCCCTACTATCAATCTGCATTCAAACATTTTCAAAATCGATGGGTTCAAAAAAGTGGTTGACCAAAAACCGATTCGTTTGTAAAGTCAACCTTTTTTGATGATTTCTTGTAATATCTCGTCCAAATACTGTCCGATTTGGGAATTGTATACCATTTTGGACTCGTAAGGATCAGTACTATCGATTGGCATCAAAAAAATAAAAATCGAAATTTTGACCAAAATCAACAAAATGGCAAGGGGTTACATCACGTTTTTTATCAAATTCGGGGTCAGTTCGAAAATCAAAACTTTTTTGATGATTTCCATTGAATATCTCGGGTAAATAGTGTCAGATTTTGAAATGTTATACCTTTTTGAATTTTTAGGGATCCCTACTATCAATCTGCATTCAAACATTTTCAAAATCGATGGGTTCAAAAAAGTGGTTGACCAAAAACCGATTCGTTTGTAAAGTCAACCTTTTTTGATGATTTCTTGTAATATCTCGTCCAAATACTGTCCGATTTGGGAATTGTATACCATTTTGGACTCGTAAGGATCAGTACTATCGATTGGCATCAAAAAAATAAAAATCGAAATTTTGACCAAAATCAACAAAATGGCAAGGGGTTACATCACGTTTTTTATCAAATTCGGGGTCAGTTCGAAAATCAAAACTTTTTTGATGATTTCTATTGAATATCTCGGGTAAATAGTGTCAGATTTTGAAATGTTATACCTTTTTGAATTTTTAGGGATCCCTACTATCAATCTGCATTCAAACATTTTCAAAATCGATGGGTTCAAAAAAGTGGTTGACCAAAAACCGATTCGTTTGTAAAGTCAACCTTTTTTGATGATTTTTTGTAATATCTCGTCCAAATACTGTCAGATTTGGGAATTGTATACCATTTTGGACTCGTAAGGATCAGTACTATCGATTGGCATCAAAAAAATAAAAATCGAAATTTTGACCAAAATCAACAAAATGGCAAGGGGTTACATCACGTTTTTTATCAAATTCGGGGTCAGTTCGAAAATCAAAACTTTTTTGATGATTTCTATTGAATATCTCTGGTAAATACTGTCCGATTTTGAAATGTTATACCTTTTTGAATTTTTAGGGATCCCTACTATCAATCTGCATTCAAACATTTTCAAAATCGATGGGTTCAAAAAAGTGGTTGACCAAAAACCGATTCGTTTGTAAAGTCAACCTTTTTTGATGATTTCTTGTAATATCTCGTCCAAATACTGTCAGATTTGGGAATTGTATACCATTTTGGACTCGTAAGGATCAGTACTATCGATTGGCATCAAAAAAATAAAAATCGAAATTTTGGCCAAAATCAACAAAATGGCAAGGGGTTACATCATGTTTTTTATCAAATTCGGCGTCAATTCGAAAATCAAAACTTTTTTGATGATTTTTATTGAATATCTCTGGTAAATACTGTCCGATTTTGAAATGTTATACCTTTTTGAATTTTTCGGGATCCCTACTATCAACCTGCATTCAAACATTTTCAAAATCGAAATTTTTTTCGATAAAAATCGAAATTTTGACCAAAATCAACAAAATGGCAAGGGGTTACATCACGTTTTTTATCAAATTCGGGGTCAGTTCGAAAATCAAAACTTTTTTGATGATTTCCATTGAATATCTCGGGTAAATAGTGTCAGATTTTGAAATGTTATACCTTTTTGAATTTTTAGGGATCCCTACTATCAATCTGCATTCAAACATTTTCAAAATCGATGGGTTCAAAAAAGTGGTTGACCAAAAACCGATTCGTTTGTAAAGTCAACCTTTTTTGATGATTTCTTGTAATATCTCGTCCAAATACTGTCAGATTTGGGAATTGTATACCATTTTGGACTCGTAAGGATCAGTACTATCGATTGGCATCAAAAAAATAAAAATCGAAATTTTGGCCAAAATCAACAAAATGGCAAGGGGTTACATCATGTTTTTTATCAAATTCGGCGTCAATTCGAAAATCAAAACTTTTTTGATGATTTTTATTGAATATCTCTGGTAAATACTGTCCGATTTTGAAATGTTATACCTTTTTGAATTTTTCGGGATCCCTACTATCAACCTGCATTCAAACATTTTCAAAATCGATGGGTTCAAAAAAGTGGTTGACCAAAAACCGATTCGTTTGTAAAGTCAACCTTTTTTGATGATTTTTTGTAATATCTCGTCCAAATACTGTCAGATTTGGGAATTGTATACCATTTTGGACTCGTAAGGATCAGTACTATCGATTGGCATCAAAAAAATAAAAATCGAAATTTTGACCAAAATCAACAAAATGGCAAGGGGTTACATCACGTTTTTTATCAAATTCGGGGTCATTTCGAAAATCAAAACTTTTTTGATGATTTCTATTGAATATCTCGGGTAAATACTGTCCGATTTTGAAATGTTATACCTTTTTGAATTTTTAGGGATCCCTACTATCAATCTGCATTCAAACATTTTCAAAATCGATGGGTTCAAAAAAGTGGTTGACCAAAAACCGATTCGTTTGTAAAGTCAACCTTTTTTGATGATTTCTTGTAATATCTCGTCCAAATACTGTCAGATTTGGGAATTGTATACCATTTTGGACTCGTAAGGATCAGTACTATCGATTGGCATCAAAAAAATAAAAATCGAAATTTTGGCCAAAATCAACAAAATGGCAAGGGGTTACATCATGTTTTTTATCAAATTCGGCGTCAATTCGAAAATCAAAACTTTTTTGATGATTTTTATTGAATATCTCTGGTAAATACTTCCGATTTGAAAGTTATACCTTTTTGAATTTTTCGGGATCCCTACTATCAACCTGCATTCAAACATTTTCAAAATCGAAATTTTTTTCGATAAAAATCGAAATTTTGACCAAAATCAACAAAATGGCAAGGGGTTACATAACGTTTTTTATCAAATTCGGGGTCAGTTCGAAAATCAAAACTTTTTTGATGATTTCCATTGAATATCTCGGGTAAATAGTGTCAGATTTTGAAATGTTATACCTTTTTGAATTTTTAGGGATCCCTACTATCAATCTGCATTCAAACATTTTCAAAATCGATGGGTTCAAAAAAGTGGTTGACCAAAAACCGATTCGTTTGTAAAGTCAACCTTTTTTGATGATTTCTTGTAATATCTCGTCCAAATACTGTCCGATTTGGGAATTGTATACCATTTTGGACTCGTAAGGATCAGTACTATCGATTGGCATCAAAAAAATAAAAATCGAAATTTTGACCAAAATCAACAAAATGGCAAGGGGTTACATCACGTTTTTTATCAAATTCGGGGTCAGTTCGAAAATCAAAACTTTTTTGATGATTTCCATTGAATATCTCGGGTAAATAGTGTCAGATTTTGAAATGTTATACCTTTTTGAATTTTTAGGGATCCCTACTATCAATCTGCATTCAAACATTTTCAAAATCGATGGGTTCAAAAAAGTGGTTGACCAAAAACCGATTCGTTTGTAAAGTCAACCTTTTTTGATGATTTCTTGTAATATCTCGTCCAAATACTGTCCGATTTGGGAATTGTATACCATTTTGGACTCGTAAGGATCAGTACTATCGATTGGCATCAAAAAAATAAAAATCGAAATTTTGGCTAAAATCAACAAAATGGCAAGGGGTTACATCATGTTTTTTATCAAATTCGGCGTCAATTCGAAAATCAAAACTTTTTTGATGATTTTTATTGAATATCTCTGGTAAATACTGTCCGATTTTGAAATGTTATACCTTTTTGAATTTTTCGGGATCCCTACTATCAACCTGCATTCAAACATTTTCAAAATCGATGGGTTCAAAAAAGTGGTTGACCAAAAACCGATTCGTTTGTAAAGTCAACCTCTTTTGATGATTTTTTGTAATATCTCGTCCAAATACTGTCCGATTTGGGAATTGTATACCATTTTGGACTCGTAAGGATCAGTACTATCGATTGGCATCAAAAAAATAAAAATCGAAATTTTGACCAAAATCAACAAAATGGCAAGGGGTTACATAACGTTTTTTATCAAATTCGGGGTCAGTGCGAAAATCAAAACTTTTTTGATGATTTCTATTGAATATCTCGGCTAAATAGTGTCAGATTTTGAAATGTTATACCTTTTTGAATTTTTAGGGATCCCTACTATCAATCTGCATTCAAACATTTTCAAAATCGATGGGTAAAAAAAAGTGGTTGACCAAAAACCGATTCGTTTGTAAAGTCAACCTTTTTTGATGATTTATTGTAATATCTCGTCCAAATTCTGTCCGATTTGGGAATTGTATACCATTTTGGACTCGTAACGATCAGTACTATCGATTGGCATCAAAAAAATAAAAATCGAAATTTTGACCAAAATCAACAAAATGGCAAGGGGTTACATCACGTTTTTTATCAAATTCGGGGTCAATTCGAAAATCAAAACTTTTTTGATGATTTTTATTGAATATCTCTGGTAAATACTGTCCGATTTTGAAATGTTATACCTTTTTGAATTTTTAGGGATCCCTACTATCAATCTGCATTCAAACATTTTCAAAATCGATGGGTTCAAAAAAGTGGTTGACCAAAAACCGATTCGTTTGTAAAGTCAACCTTTTTTGATGATTTCTTGTAATATCTCGTCCAAATACTGTCCGATTTGGGAATTGTATACCATTTTGGACTCGTAAGGATCAGTACTATCGATTGGCATCAAAAAAATAAAAATCGAAATTTTGACCAAAATCAACAAAATGGCAAGGGGTTACATCATGTTTTTTATCAAATTCGGCGTCAATTCGAAAATCAAAACTTTTTTGATGATTTTTATTGAATATCTCTGGTAAATACTGTCCGATTTTGAAATGTTATACCTTTTTGAATTTTTCGGGATCCCTACTATCAACCTGCATTCAAACATTTTCAAAATCGATGGGTTCAAAAAAGTGGTTGACCAAAAACCGATTCGTTTGTAAAGTCAACCTTTTTTGATGATTTTTTGTAATATCTCGTCCAAATACTGTCCGATTTGGGAATTGTATACCATTTTGGACTCGTAAGGATCAGTACTATCGATTGGCATCAAAAAAATAAAAATCGAAATTTTGACCAAAATCAACAAAATGGCAAGGGGTTACATCACGTTTTTTATCAAATTCGGGGTCAGTTCGAAAATCAAAACTTTTTTGATGATTTCCATTGAATATCTCGGGTAAATAGTGTCAGATTTTGAAATGTTATACCTTTTTGAATTTTTAGGGATCCCTACTATCAATCTGCATTCAAACATTTTCAAAATCGATGGGTTCAAAAAAGTGGTTGACCAAAAACCGATTCGTTTGTAAAGTCAACCTTTTTTGATGATTTCTTGTAATATCTCGTCCAAATACTGTCAGATTTGGGAATTGTATACCATTTTGGACTCGTAAGGATCAGTACTATCGATTGGCATCAAAAAAATAAAAATCGAAATTTTGGCCAAAATCAACAAAATGGCAAGGGGTTACATCATGTTTTTTATCAAATTCGGCGTCAATTCGAAAATCAAAACTTTTTTGATGATTTTTATTGAATATCTCTGGTAAATACTGTCCGATTTTGAAATGTTATACCTTTTTGAATTTTTCGGGATCCCTACTATCAACCTGCATTCAAACATTTTCAAAATCGATGGGTTCAAAAAAGTGGTTGACCAAAAACCGATTCGTTTGTAAAGTCAACCTCTTTTGATGATTTTTTGTAATATCTCGTCCAAATACTGTCCGATTTGGGAATTGTATACCATTTTGGACTCGTAAGGATCAGTACTATCGATTGGCATCAAAAAAATAAAAATCGAAATTTTGACCAAAATCAACAAAATGGCAAGGGGTTACATCACGTTTTTTATCAAATTCGGGGTCAGTTCGAAAATCAAAACTTTTTTGATGATTTCTATTGAATATCTCGGGTAAATAGTGTCCGATTTTGAAATGTTATACCTTTTTGAATTTTTAGGGATCCCTACTATCAATCTGCATTCAAACATTTTCAAAATCGATGGGTTCAAAAAAGTGGTTGACCAAAAACCGATTCGTTTGTAAAGTCAACCTTTTTTGATGATTTCTTGTAATATCTCGTCCAAATACTGTCCGATTTGGGAATTGTATACCATTTTGGACTCGTAAGGATCAGTACTATCGATTGGCATCAAAAAAATAAAAATCGAAATTTTGACCAAAATCAACAAAATGGCAAGGGGTTACATCATGTTTTTTATCAAATTCGGCGTCAATTCGAAAATCAAAACTTTTTTGATGATTTTTATTGAATATCTCTGGTAAATACTGTCCGATTTTGAAATGTTATACCTTTTTGAATTTTTCGGGATCCCTACTATCAACCTGCATTCAAACATTTTCAAAATCGATGGGTTCAAAAAAGTGGTTGACCAAAAACCGATTCGTTTGTAAAGTCAACCTTTTTTGATGATTTTTTGTAATATCTCGTCCAAATACTGTCCGATTTGGGAATTGTATACCATTTTGGACTCGTAAGGATCAGTACTATCGATTGGCATCAAAAAAATAAAAATCGAAATTTTGACCAAAATCAACAAAATGGCAAGGGGTTACATCACGTTTTTTATCAAATTCGGGGTCAGTTCGAAAATCAAAACTTTTTTGATGATTTCCATTGAATATCTCGGGTAAATAGTGTCAGATTTTGAAATGTTATACCTTTTTGAATTTTTAGGGATCCCTACTATCAATCTGCATTCAAACATTTTCAAAATCGATGGGTTCAAAAAAGTGGTTGACCAAAAACCGATTCGTTTGTAAAGTCAACCTTTTTTGATGATTTCTTGTAATATCTCGTCCAAATACTGTCAGATTTGGGAATTGTATACCATTTTGGACTCGTAAGGATCAGTACTATCGATTGGCATCAAAAAAATAAAAATCGAAATTTTGGCCAAAATCAACAAAATGGCAAGGGGTTACATCATGTTTTTTATCAAATTCGGCGTCAATTCGAAAATCAAAACTTTTTTGATGATTTTTATTGAATATCTCTGGTAAATACTGTCCGATTTTGAAATGTTATACCTTTTTGAATTTTTCGGGATCCCTACTATCAACCTGCATTCAAACATTTTCAAAATCGATGGGTTCAAAAAAGTGGTTGACCAAAAACCGATTCGTTTGTAAAGTCAACCTCTTTTGATGATTTTTTGTAATATCTCGTCCAAATACTGTCCGATTTGGGAATTGTATACCATTTTGGACTCGTAAGGATCAGTACTATCGATTGGCATCAAAAAAATAAAAATCGAAATTTTGACCAAAATCAACAAAATGGCAAGGGGTTACATCACGTTTTTTATCAAATTCGGGGTCAGTGCGAAAATCAAAACTTTTTTGATGATTTCTATTGAATATCTCGGGTAAATAGTGTCAGATTTTGAAATGTTATACCTTTTTGAATTTTTAGGGATCCCTACTATCAATCTGCATTCAAACATTTTCAAAATCGATGGGTAAAAAAAAGTGGTTGACCAAAAACCGATTCGTTTGTAAAGTCAACCTTTTTTGATGATTTATTGTAATATCTCGTCCAAATACTGTCCGATTTGGGAATTGTATACCATTTTGGACTCGTAAGGATCAGTACTATCGATTGGCATCAAAAAAATAAAAATCGAAATTTTGACCAAAATCAACAAAATGGCAAGGGGTTACATCACGTTTTTTATCAAATTCGGGGTCAGTTCGAAAATCAAAACTTTTTTGATGATTTCCATTGAATATCTCGGGTAAATAGTGTCAGATTTTGAAATGTTATACCTTTTTGAATTTTTAGGGATCCCTACTATCAATCTGCATTCAAACATTTTCAAAATCGATGGGTTCAAAAAAGTGGTTGACCAAAAACCGATTCGTTTGTAAAGTCAACCTTTTTTGATGATTTCTTGTAATATCTCGTCCAAATACTGTCAGATTTGGGAATTGTATACCATTTTGGACTCGTAAGGATCAGTACTATCGATTGGCATCAAAAAAATAAAAATCGAAATTTTGACCAAAATCAACAAAATGGCAAGGGGTTACATCACGTTTTTTATCAAATTCGGGGTCAGTTCGAAAATCAAAACTTTTTTGATGATTTCCATTGAATATCTCGGGTAAATAGTGTCAGATTTTGAAATGTTATACCTTTTTGAATTTTTAGGGATCCCTACTATCAATCTGCATTCAAACATTTTCAAAATCGATGGGTTCAAAAAAGTGGTTGACCAAAAACCGATTCGTTTGTAAAGTCAACCTTTTTTGATGATTTCTTGTAATATCTCGTCCAAATACTGTCCGATTTGGGAATTGTATACCATTTTGGACTCGTAAGGATCAGTACTATCGATTGGCATCAAAAAAATAAAAATCGAAATTTTGACCAAAATCAACAAAATGGCAAGGGGTTACATCACGTTTTTTATCAAATTCGGGGTCAGTTCGAAAATCAAAACTTTTTTGATGATTTCCATTGAATATCTCGGGTAAATAGTGTCAGATTTTGAAATGTTATACCTTTTTGAATTTTTAGGGATCCCTACTATCAATCTGCATTCAAACATTTTCAAAATCGATGGGTTCAAAAAAGTGGTTGACCAAAAACCGATTCGTTTGTAAAGTCAACCTTTTTTGATGATTTCTTGTAATATCTCGTCCAAATACTGTCCGATTTGGGAATTGTATACCATTTTGGACTCGTAAGGATCAGTACTATCGATTGGCATCAAAAAAATAAAAATCGAAATTTTGACCAAAATCAACAAAATGGCAAGGGGTTACATCACGTTTTTTATCAAATTCGGGGTCAGTTCGAAAATCAAAACTTTTTTGATGATTTCTATTGAATATCTCGGGTAAATAGTGTCAGATTTTGAAATGTTATACCTTTTTGAATTTTTAGGGATCCCTACTATCAATCTGCATTCAAACATTTTCAAAATCGATGGGTTAAAAAAAGTGGTTGACCAAAAACCGATTCGTTTGTAAAGTCAACCTTTTTTGATGATTTATTGTAATATCTCGTCCAAATACTGTCCGATTTGGGAATTGTATACCATTTTGGACTCGTAAGGATCAGTACTATCGATTGGCATCAAAAAAATAAAAATCGAAATTTTGACCAAAATCAACAAAATGGCAAGGGGTTACATCACGTTTTTTATCAAATTCGGGGTCAGTGCGAAAATCAAAACTTTTTTGATGATTTCTATTGAATATCTCGGGTAAATAGTGTCAGATTTTGAAATGTTATACCTTTTTGAATTTTTAGGGATCCCTACTATCAATCTGCATTCAAACATTTTCAAAATCGATGGGTTCAAAAAAGTGGTTGACCAAAAACCGATTCGTTTGTAAAGTCAACCTTTTTTGATGATTTCTTGTAATATCTCGTCCAAATACTGTCCGATTTGGGAATTGTATACCATTTTGGACTCGTAAGGATCAGTACTATCGATTGGCATCAAAAAAATAAAAATCGAAATTTTGACCAAAATCAACAAAATGGCAAGGGGTTACATCACGTTTTTTATCAAATTCGGGGTCAGTTCGAAAATCAAAACTTTTTTGATGATTTCCATTGAATATCTCGGGTAAATAGTGTCAGATTTTGAAATGTTATACCTTTTTGAATTTTTAGGGATCCCTACTATCAATCTGCATTCAAACATTTTCAAAATCGATGGGTTCAAAAAAGTGGTTGACCAAAAACCGATTCGTTTGTAAAGTCAACCTTTTTTGATGATTTCTTGTAATATCTCGTCCAAATACTGTCCGATTTGGGAATTGTATACCATTTTGGACTCGTAAGGATCAGTACTATCGATTGGCATCAAAAAAATAAAAATCGAAATTTTGACCAAAATCAACAAAATGGCAAGGGGTTACATCACGTTTTTTATCAAATTCGGGGTCAGTTCGAAAATCAAAACTTTTTTGATGATTTCTATTGAATATCTCGGGTAAATAGTGTCAGATTTTGAAATGTTATACCTTTTTGAATTTTTAGGGATCCCTACTATCAATCTGCATTCAAACATTTTCAAAATCGATGGGTCAAAAAAGTGGTTGACCAAAAACCGATTCGTTTGTAAAGTCAACCTTTTTTGATGATTTATTGTAATATCTCGTCCAAATACTGTCCGATTTGGGAATTGTATACCATTTTGGACTCGTAAGGATCAGTACTATCGATTGGCATCAAAAAAATAAAAATCGAAATTTTGACCAAAATCAACAAAATGGCAAGGGGTTACATCACGTTTTTTATCAAATTCGGGGTCAGTTCGAAAATCAAAACTTTTTTGATGATTTCTATTGAATATCTCGGGTAAATAGTGTCAGATTTTGAAATGTTATACCTTTTTGAATTTTTAGGGATCCCTACTATCAATCTGCATTCAAACATTTTCAAAATCGATGGGTTAAAAAAGTGGTTGACCAAAAACCGATTCGTTTGTAAAGTCAACCTTTTTTGATGATTTCTTGTAATATCTCGTCCAAATACTGTCCGATTTGGGAATTGTATACCATTTTGGACTCGTAAGGATCAGTACTATCGATTGGCATCAAAAAAATAAAAATCGAAATTTTGACCAAAATCAACAAAATGGCAAGGGGTTACATCACGTTTTTTATCAAATTCGGGGTCAGTTCGAAAATCAAAACTTTTTTGATGATTTCCATTGAATATCTCGGGTAAATAGTGTCAGATTTTGAAATGTTATACCTTTTTGAATTTTTAGGGATCCCTACTATCAATCTGCATTCAAACATTTTCAAAATCGATGGGTTCAAAAAAGTGGTTGACCAAAAACCGATTCGTTTGTAAAGTCAACCTTTTTTGATGATTTCTTGTAATATCTCGTCCAAATACTGTCCGATTTGGGAATTGTATACCATTTTGGACTCGTAAGGATCAGTACTATCGATTGGCATCAAAAAAATAAAAATCGAAATTTTGACCAAAATCAACAAAATGGCAAGGGGTTACATCACGTTTTTTATCAAATTCGGGGTCAGTTCGAAAATCAAAACTTTTTTGATGATTTCTATTGAATATCTCGGGTAAATAGTGTCAGATTTTGAAATGTTATACCTTTTTGAATTTTTAGGGATCCCTACTATCAATCTGCATTCAAACATTTTCAAAATCGATGGGTTAAAAAAAGTGGTTGACCAAAAACCGATTCGTTTGTAAAGTCAACCTTTTTTGATGATTTTTTGTAATATCTCGTCCAAATACTGTCAGATTTGGGAATTGTATACCATTTTGGACTCGTAAGGATCAGTACTATCGATTGGCATCAAAAAAATAAAAATCGAAATTTTGACCAAAATCAACAAAATGGCAAGGGGTTACATCACGTTTTTTATCAAATTCGGGGTCAGTTCGAAAATCAAAACTTTTTTGATGATTTCTATTGAATATCTCGGGTAAATAGTGTCAGATTTTGAAATGTTATACCTTTTTGAATTTTTAGGGATCCCTACTATCAATCTGCATTCAAACATTTTCAAAATCGATGGGTTCAAAAAAGTGGTTGACCAAAAACCGATTCGTTTGTAAAGTCAACCTTTTTTGATGATTTCTTGTAATATCTCGTCCAAATACTGTCCGATTTGGGAATTGTATACCATTTTGGACTCGTAAGGATCAGTACTATCGATTGGCATCAAAAAAATAAAAATCGAAATTTTGGCCAAAATCAACAAAATGGCAAGGGGTTACATCATGTTTTTTATCAAATTCGGCGTCAATTCGAAAATCAAAACTTTTTTGATGATTTTTATTGAATATCTCTGGTAAATACTGTCCGATTTTGAAATGTTATACCTTTTTGAATTTTTCGGGATCCCTACTATCAACCTGCATTCAAACATTTTCAAAATCGATGGGTTCAAAAAAGTGGTTGACCAAAAACCGATTCGTTTGTAAAGTCAACCTCTTTTGATGATTTTTTGTAATATCTCGTCCAAATACTGTCCGATTTGGGAATTGTATACCATTTTGGACTCGTAAGGATCAGTACTATCGATTGGCATCAAAAAAATAAAAATCGAAATTTTGACCAAAATCAACAAAATGGCAAGGGGTTACATCACGTTTTTTTATCAAATTCGGGGTCAGTTCGAAAATCAAAACTTTTTTGATGATTTCTATTGAATATCTCGGGTAAATACTGTCAGATTTTGAAATGTTATACCTTTTTGAATTTTTAGGGATCCCTACTATCAATCTGCATTCAAACATTTTCAAAATCGATGGGTTCAAAAAAGTGGTTGACCAAAAACCGATTCGTTTGTAAAGTCAACCTTTTTTGATGATTTATTGTAATATCTCGTCCAAATTCTGTCCGATTTGGGAATTGTATACCATTTTGGACTCGTAACGATCAGTACTATCGATTGGCATCAAAAAAATAAAAATCGAAATTTTGACCAAAATCAACAAAATGGCAAGGGGTTACATCACGTTTTTTATCAAATTCGGGGTCAGTTCGAAAATCAAAACTTTTTTGATGATTTCCATTGAATATCTCGGGTAAATAGTGTCAGATTTTGAAATGTTATACCTTTTTGAATTTTTAGGGATCCCTACTATCAATCTGCATTCAAACATTTTCAAAATCGATGGGTTCAAAAAAGTGGTTGACCAAAAACCGATTCGTTTGTAAAGTCAACCTTTTTTGATGATTTCTTGTAATATCTCGTCCAAATACTGTCCGATTTGGGAATTGTATACCATTTTGGACTCGTAAGGATCAGTACTATCGATTGGCATCAAAAAAATAAAAATCGAAATTTTGACCAAAATCAACAAAATGGCAAGGGGTTACATCACGTTTTTTATCAAATTCGGGGTCAGTTCGAAAATCAAAACTTTTTTGATGATTTCCATTGAATATCTCGGGTAAATAGTGTCAGATTTTGAAATGTTATACCTTTTTGAATTTTTAGGGATCCCTACTATCAATCTGCATTCAAACATTTTCAAAATCGATGGGTTCAAAAAAGTGGTTGACCAAAAACCGATTCGTTTGTAAAGTCAACCTTTTTTGATGATTTCTTGTAATATCTCGTCCAAATACTGTCCGATTTGGGAATTGTATACCATTTTGGACTCGTAAGGATCAGTACTATCGATTGGCATCAAAAAAATAAAAATCGAAATTTTGACCAAAATCAACAAAATGGCAAGGGGTTACATCACGTTTTTTATCAAATTCGGGGTCAGTTCGAAAATCAAAACTTTTTTGATGATTTCTATTGAATATCTCGGGTAAATAGTGTCAGATTTTGAAATGTTATACCTTTTTGAATTTTTAGGGATCCCTACTATCAATCTGCATTCAAACATTTTCAAAATCGATGGGTTCAAAAAAGTGGTTGACCAAAAACCGATTCGTTTGTAAAGTCAACCTTTTTTGATGATTTCTTGTAATATCTCGTCCAAATACTGTCCGATTTGGGAATTGTATACCATTTTGGACTCGTAAGGATCAGTACTATCGATTGGCATCAAAAAAATAAAAATCGAAATTTTGGCCAAAATCAACAAAATGGCAAGGGGTTACATCATGTTTTTTATCAAATTCGGCGTCAATTCGAAAATCAAAACTTTTTTGATGATTTTTATTGAATATCTCTGGTAAATACTGTCCGATTTTGAAATGTTATACCTTTTTGAATTTTTCGGGATCCCTACTATCAACCTGCATTCAAACATTTTCAAAATCGATGGGTTCAAAAAAGTGGTTGACCAAAAACCGATTCGTTTGTAAAGTCAACCTTTTTTGATGATTTTTTGTAATATCTCGTCCAAATACTGTCCGATTTGGGAATTGTATACCATTTTGGACTCGTAAGGATCAGTACTATCGATTGGCATCAAAAAAATAAAAATCGAAATTTTGACCAAAATCAACAAAATGGCAAGGGGTTACATCACGTTTTTTATCAAATTCGGGGTCAGTTCGAAAATCAAAACTTTTTTGATGATTTCTATTGAATATCTCGGGTAAATACTGTCAGATTTTGAAATGTTATACCTTTTTGAATTTTTAGGGATCCCTACTATCAATCTGCATTCAAACATTTTCAAAATCGATGGGTTCAAAAAAGTGGTTGACCAAAAACCGATTCGTTTGTAAAGTCAACCTTTTTTGATGATTTCTTGTAATATCTCGTCCAAATACTGTCCGATTTGGGAATTGTATACCATTTTGGACTCGTAAGGATCAGTACTATCGATTGGCATCAAAAAAATAAAAATCGAAATTTTGACCAAAATCAACAAAATGGCAAGGGGTTACATCACGTTTTTTATCAAATTCGGGGTCAGTTCGAAAATCAAAACTTTTTTGATGATTTCCATTGAATATCTCGGGTAAATAGTGTCAGATTTTGAAATGTTATACCTTTTTGAATTTTTAGGGATCCCTACTATCAATCTGCATTCAAACATTTTCAAAATCGATGGGTTCAAAAAAGTGGTTGACCAAAAACCGATTCGTTTGTAAAGTCAACCTTTTTTGATGATTTCTTGTAATATCTCGTCCAAATACTGTCAGATTTGGGAATTGTATACCATTTTGGACTCGTAAGGATCAGTACTATCGATTGGCATCAAAAAAATAAAAATCGAAATTTTGACCAAAATCAACAAAATGGCAAGGGGTTACATCACGTTTTTTATCAAATTCGGGGTCAGTTCGAAAATCAAAACTTTTTTGATGATTTCCATTGAATATCTCGGGTAAATAGTGTCAGATTTTGAAATGTTATACCTTTTTGAATTTTTAGGGATCCCTACTATCAATCTGCATTCAAACATTTTCAAAATCGATGGGTTCAAAAAAGTGGTTGACCAAAAACCGATTCGTTTGTAAAGTCAACCTTTTTTGATGATTTCTTGTAATATCTCGTCCAAATACTGTCCGATTTGGGAATTGTATACCATTTTGGACTCGTAAGGATCAGTACTATCGATTGGCATCAAAAAAATAAAAATCGAAATTTTGACCAAAATCAACAAAATGGCAAGGGGTTACATCACGTTTTTTATCAAATTCGGGGTCAGTTCGAAAATCAAAACTTTTTTGATGATTTCCATTGAATATCTCGGGTAAATAGTGTCAGATTTTGAAATGTTATACCTTTTTGAATTTTTAGGGATCCCTACTATCAATCTGCATTCAAACATTTTCAAAATCGATGGGTTCAAAAAAGTGGTTGACCAAAAACCGATTCGTTTGTAAAGTCAACCTTTTTTGATGATTTCTTGTAATATCTCGTCCAAATACTGTCAGATTTGGGAATTGTATACCATTTTGGACTCGTAAGGATCAGTACTATCGATTGGCATCAAAAAAATAAAAATCGAAATTTTGACCAAAATCAACAAAATGGCAAGGGGTTACATCACGTTTTTTATCAAATTCGGGGTCAGTTCGCAAATCAAAACTTTTTTGATGATTTCCATTGAATATCTCGGGTAAATAGTGTCAGATTTTGAAATGTTATACCTTTTTGAATTTTTAGGGATCCCTACTATCAATCTGCATTCAAACATTTTCAAAATCGATGGGTTCAAAAAAGTGGTTGACCAAAAACCGATTCGTTTGTAAAGTCAACCTTTTTTGATGATTTCTTGTAATATCTCGTCCAAATACTGTCCGATTTGGGAATTGTATACCATTTTGGACTCGTAAGGATCAGTACTATCGATTGGCATCAAAAAAATAAAAATCGAAATTTTGACCAAAATCAACAAAATGGCAAGGGGTTACATCACGTTTTTTATCAAATTCGGGGTCAGTTCGAAAATCAAAACTTTTTTGATGATTTTTATTGAATATCTCGGGTAAATAGTGTCAGATTTTGAAATGTTATACCTTTTTGAATTTTTAGGGATCCCTACTATCAATCTGCATTCAAACATTTTCAAAATCGATGGGTTCAAAAAAGTGGTTGACCAAAAACCGATTCGTTTGTAAAGTCAACCTTTTTTGATGATTTTTTGTAATATCTCGTCCAAATACTGTCCGATTTGGGAATTGTATACCATTTTGGACTCGTAAGGATCAGTACTATCGATTGGCATCAAAAAAATAAAAATCGAAATTTTGACCAAAATCAACAAAATGGCAAGGGGTTACATCACGTTTTTTATCAAATTCGGGGTCAGTTCGAAAATCAAAACTTTTTTGATGATTTCCATTGAATATCTCGGGTAAATAGTGTCAGATTTTGAAATGTTATACCTTTTTGAATTTTTAGGGATCCCTACTATCAATCTGCATTCAAACATTTTCAAAATCGATGGGTTCAAAAAAGTGGTTGACCAAAAACCGATTCGTTTGTAAAGTCAACCTTTTTTGATGATTTCTTGTAATATCTCGTCCAAATACTGTCCGATTTGGGAATTGTATACCATTTTGGACTCGTAAGGATCAGTACTATCGATTGGCATCAAAAAAATAAAAATCGAAATTTTGACCAAAATCAACAAAATGGCAAGGGGTTACATCACGTTTTTTATCAAATTCGGGGTCAGTTCGAAAATCAAAACTTTTTTGATGATTTCCATTGAATATCTCGGGTAAATAGTGTCAGATTTTGAAATGTTATACCTTTTTGAATTTTTAGGGATCCCTACTATCAATCTGCATTCAAACATTTTCAAAATCGATGGGTTCAAAAAAGTGGTTGACCAAAAACCGATTCGTTTGTAAAGTCAACCTTTTTTGATGATTTCTTGTAATATCTCGTCCAAATACTGTCAGATTTGGGAATTGTATACCATTTTGGACTCGTAAGGATCAGTACTATCGATTGGCATCAAAAAAATAAAAATCGAAATTTTGACCAAAATCAACAAAATGGCAAGGGGTTACATCACGTTTTTTATCAAATTCGGGGTCAGTTCGAAAATCAAAACTTTTTTGATGATTTCTATTGAATATCTCGGGTAAATAGTGTCAGATTTTGAAATGTTATACCTTTTTGAATTTTTAGGGATCCCTACTATCAATCTGCATTCAAACATTTTCAAAATCGATGGGTTCAAAAAAGTGGTTGACCAAAAACCGATTCGTTTGTAAAGTCAACCTTTTTTGATGATTTCTTGTAATATCTCGTCCAAATACTGTCCGATTTGGGAATTGTATACCATTTTGGACTCGTAAGGATCAGTACTATCGATTGGCATCAAAAAAATAAAAATCGAAATTTTGACCAAAATCAACAAAATGGCAAGGGGTTACATCACGTTTTTTATCAAATTCGGGGTCAGTTCGAAAATCAAAACTTTTTTGATGATTTCTATTGAATATCTCGGGTAAATAGTGTCAGATTTTGAAATGTTATACCTTTTTGAATTTTTAGGGATCCCTACTATCAATCTGCATTCAAACATTTTCAAAATCGATGGGTTCAAAAAAGTGGTTGACCAAAAACCGATTCGTTTGTAAAGTCAACCTTTTTTGATGATTTCTTGTAATATCTCGTCCAAATACTGTCCGATTTGGGAATTGTATACCATTTTGGACTCGTAAGGATCAGTACTATCGATTGGCATCAAAAAAATAAAAATCGAAATTTTGACCAAAATCAACAAAATGGCAAGGGGTTACATCACGTTTTTTATCAAATTCGGGGTCAGTTCGAAAATCAAAACTTTTTTGATGATTTCCATTGAATATCTCGGGTAAATAGTGTCAGATTTTGAAATGTTATACCTTTTTGAATTTTTAGGGATCCCTACTATCAATCTGCATTCAAACATTTTCAAAATCGATGGGTTCAAAAAGTGGTTGACCAAAAACCGATTCGTTTGTAAAGTCAACCTTTTTTGATGATTTCTTGTAATATCTCGTCCAAATACTGTCCGATTTGGGAATTGTATACCATTTTGGACTCGTAAGGATCAGTACTATCGATTGGCATCAAAAAAATAAAAATCGAAATTTTGACCAAAATCAACAAAATGGCAAGGGGTTACATCACGTTTTTTATCAAATTCGGGGTCAGTTCGAAAATCAAAACTTTTTTGATGATTTCTATTGAATATCTCGGGTAAATAGTGTCAGATTTTGAAATGTTATACCTTTTTGAATTTTTAGGGATCCCTACTATCAATCTGCATTCAAACATTTTCAAAATCGATGGGTTCAAAAAAGTGGTTGACCAAAAACCGATTCGTTTGTAAAGTCAACCTTTTTTGATGATTTTTTGTAATATCTCGTCCAAATACTGTCCGATTTGGGAATTGTATACCATTTTGGACTCGTAAGGATCAGTACTATCGATTGGCATCAAAAAAATAAAAATCGAAATTTTGACCAAAATCAACAAAATGGCAAGGGGTTACATCACGTTTTTTATCAAATTCGGGGTCAGTGCGAAAATCAAAACTTTTTTGATGATTTCTATTGAATATCTCGGGTAAATAGTGTCAGATTTTGAAATGTTATACCTTTTTGAATTTTTAGGGATCCCTACTATCAATCTGCATTCAAACATTTTCAAAATCGATGGGTTCAAAAAAGTGGTTGACCAAAAACCGATTCGTTTGTAAAGTCAACCTTTTTTGATGATTTCTTGTAATATCTCGTCCAAATACTGTCCGATTTGGGAATTGTATACCATTTTGGACTCGTAAGGATCAGTACTATCGATTGGCATCAAAAAAATAAAAATCGAAATTTTGACCAAAATCAACAAAATGGCAAGGGGTTACATCACGTTTTTTATCAAATTCGGGGTCAGTTCGAAAATCAAAACTTTTTTGATGATTTCTATTGAATATCTCGGGTAAATAGTGTCAGATTTTGAAATGTTATACCTTTTTGAATTTTTAGGGATCCCTACTATCAATCTGCATTCAAACATTTTCAAAATCGATGGGTTAAAAAAAGTGGTTGACCAAAAACCGATTCGTTTGTAAAGTCAACCTTTTTTGATGATTTCTTGTAATATCTCGTCCAAATACTGTCAGATTTGGGAATTGTATACCATTTTGGACTCGTAAGGATCAGTACTATCGATTGGCATCAAAAAAATAAAAATCGAAATTTTGACCAAAATCAACAAAATGGCAAGGGGTTACATCACGTTTTTTATCAAATTCGGGGTCAGTTCGAAAATCAAAACTTTTTTGATGATTTCTATTGAATATCTCGGGTAAATAGTGTCAGATTTTGAAATGTTATACCTTTTTGAATTTTTAGGGATCCCTACTATCAATCTGCATTCAAACATTTTCAAAATCGATGGGTTCAAAAAAGTGGTTGACCAAAAACCGATTCGTTTGTAAAGTCAACCTTTTTTGATGATTTCTTGTAATATCTCGTCCAAATACTGTCCGATTTGGGAATTGTATACCATTTTGGACTCGTAAGGATCAGTACTATCGATTGGCATCAAAAAAATAAAAATCGAAATTTTGACCAAAATCAACAAAATGGCAAGGGGTTACATCACGTTTTTTATCAAATTCGGGGTCAGTTCGAAAATCAAAACTTTTTTGATGATTTCTATTGAATATCTCGGGTAAATAGTGTCAGATTTTGAAATGTTATACCTTTTTGAATTTTTAGGGATCCCTACTATCAATCTGCATTCAAACATTTTCAAAATCGATGGGTTCAAAAAAGTGGTTGACCAAAAACCGATTCGTTTGTAAAGTCAACCTTTTTTGATGATTTCTTGTAATATCTCGTCCAAATACTGTCAGATTTGGGAATTGTATACCATTTTGGACTCGTAAGGATCAGTACTATCGATTGGCATCAAAAAAATAAAAATCGAAATTTTGACCAAAATCAACAAAATGGCAAGGGGTTACATCACGTTTTTTATCAAATTCGGGGTCAGTTCGAAAATCAAAACTTTTTTGATGATTTCTATTGAATATCTCGGGTAAATAGTGTCAGATTTTGAAATGTTATACCTTTTTGAATTTTTAGGGATCCCTACTATCAATCTGCATTCAAACATTTTCAAAATCGATGGGTACAAAAAAGTGGTTGACCAAAAACCGATTCGTTTGTAAAGTCAACCTTTTTTGATGATTTCTTGTAATATCTCGTCCAAATACTGTCCGATTTGGGAATTGTATACCATTTTGGACTCGTAAGGATCAGTACTATCGATTGGCATCAAAAAATAAAAATCGAAATTTTGACCAAAATCAACAAAATGGCAAGGGGTTACATCACGTTTTTTATCAAATTCGGGGTCAGTTCGAAAATCAAAACTTTTTTGATGATTTCTATTGAATATCTCGGGTAAATAGTGTCAGATTTTGAAATGTTATACCTTTTTGAATTTTTAGGGATCCCTACTATCAATCTGCATTCAAACATTTTCAAAATCGATGGGTTCAAAAAAGTGGTTGACCAAAAACCGATTCGTTTGTAAAGTCAACCTTTTTTGATGATTTCTTGTAATATCTCGTCCAAATACTGTCCGATTTGGGAATTGTATACCATTTTGGACTCGTAAGGATCAGTACTATCGATTGGCATCAAAAAAATAAAAATCGAAATTTTGACCAAAATCAACAAAATGGCAAGGGGTTACATCACGTTTTTTATCAAATTCGGGGTCAGTTCGAAAATCAAAACTTTTTTGATGATTTCTATTGAATATCTCGGGTAAATAGTGTCAGATTTTGAAATGTTATACCTTTTTGAATTTTTAGGGATCCCTACTATCAATCTGCATTCAAACATTTTCAAAATCGATGGGTAAAAAAAAGTGGTTGACCAAAAACCGATTCGTTTGTAAAGTCAACCTTTTTTGATGATTTCTTGTAATATCTCGTCCAAATACTGTCCGATTTGGGAATTGTATACCATTTTGGACTCGTAAGGATCAGTACTATCGATTGGCATCAAAAAAATAAAAATCGAAATTTTGACCAAAATCAACAAAATGGCAAGGGGTTACATCACGTTTTTTATCAAATTCGGGGTCAGTTCGAAAATCAAAACTTTTTTGATGATTTCTATTGAATATCTCGGGTAAATAGTGTCAGATTTTGAAATGTTATACCTTTTTGAATTTTTAGGGATCCCTACTATCAATCTGCATTCAAACATTTTCAAAATCGATGGGTAAAAAAAGTGGTTGACCAAAAACCGATTCGTTTGTAAAGTCAACCTTTTTTGATGATTTCTTGTAATATCTCGTCCAAATACTGTCCGATTTGGGAATTGTATACCATTTTGGACTCGTAAGGATCAGTACTATCGATTGGCATCAAAAAAATAAAAATCGAAATTTTGACCAAAATCAACAAAATGGCAAGGGGTTACATCACGTTTTTTATCAAATTCGGGGTCAGTTCGAAAATCAAAACTTTTTTGATGATTTCTATTGAATATCTCGGGTGAATAGTGTCAGATTTTGAAATGTTATACCTTTTTGAATTTTTAGGGATCCCTACTATCAATCTGCATTCAAACATTTTCAAAATCGATGGGTAAAAAAAAGTGGTTGACCAAAAACCGATTCGTTTGTAAAGTCAACCTTTTTTGATGATTTCTTGTAATATCTCGTCCAAATACTGTCAGATTTGGGAATTGTATACCATTTTGGACTCGTAAGGATCAGTACTATCGATTGGCATCAAAAAAATAAAAATCGAAATTTTGACCAAAATCAACAAAATGGCAAGGGGTTACATCACGTTTTTTATCAAATTCGGGGTCAGTTCGAAAATCAAAACTTTTTTGATGATTTCTATTGAATATCTCGGGTAAATAGTGTCAGATTTTGAAATGTTATACCTTTTTGAATTTTTAGGGATCCCTACTATCAATCTGCATTCAAACATTTTCAAAATCGATGGGTTCAAAAAAGTGGTTGACCAAAAACCGATTCGTTTGTAAAGTCAACCTTTTTTGATGATTTCTTGTAATATCTCGTCCAAATACTGTCAGATTTGGGAATCGTATACCATTTTGGACTCGTAAGGATCAGTACTATCGATTGGCATCAAAAAAATAAAAATCGAAATTTTGGCCAAAATCAACAAAATGGCAAGGGGTTACATCACGTTTTTTATCAAATTCGGGGTCAGTTCGAAAATCAAAACTTTTTTGATGATTTCTATTGAATATCTCGGGTGAATAGTGTCAGATTTTGAAATGTTATACCTTTTTGAATTTTTAGGGATCCCTACTATCAATCTGCATTCAAACATTTTCAAAATCGATGGGTTCAAAAAAGTGGTTGACCAAAAACCGATTCGTTTGTAAAGTCAACCTTTTTTGATGATTTCTTGTAATATCTCGTCCAAATACTGTCAGATTTGGGAATTGTATACCATTTTGGACTCGTAAGGATCAGTACTATCGATTGGCATCAAAAAAATAAAAATCGAAATTTTGGCCAAAATCAACAAAATGGCAAGGGGTTACATCACGTTTTTTATCAAATTCGGGGTCAGTGCGAAAATCAAAACTTTTTTGATGATTTCTATTGAATATCTCGGGTGAATAGTGTCAGATTTTGAAATGTTATACCTCTTTGAATTTTTAGGGATCCCTACTATCAATCTGCATTCAAACATTTTCAAAATCGATGGGTAAAAAAAAGTGGTTGACCAAAAACCGATTCGTTTGTAAAGTCAACCTTTTTTGATGATTTCTTGTAATATCTCGTCCAAATACTGTCCGATTTGGGAATTGTATACCATTTTGGACTCGTAAGGATCAGTACTATCGATTGGCATCAAAAAAATAAAAATCGAAATTTTGACCAAAATCAACAAAATGGCAAGGGGTTACATCACGTTTTTTATCAAATTCGGGGTCAGTTCGAAAATCAAAACTTTTTTGATGATTTCTATTGAATATCTCGGGTGAATAGTGTCAGATTTTGAAATGTTATACCTTTTTGAATTTTTAGGGATCCCTACTATCAATCTGCATTCAAACATTTTCAAAATCGATGGGTTCAAAAAAGTGGTTGACCAAAAACCGATTCGTTTGTAAAGTCAACCTTTTTTGATGATTTCTTGTAATATCTCGTCCAAATACTGTCAGATTTGGGAATCGTATACCATTTTGGACTCGTAAGGATCAGTACTATCGATTGGCATCAAAAAAATAAAA
This sequence comes from Drosophila borealis, assembly GCA_035045885.1. Taxonomy (NCBI): domain Eukaryota; kingdom Metazoa; phylum Arthropoda; class Insecta; order Diptera; family Drosophilidae; genus Drosophila; species Drosophila borealis. The sequence goes on along the minus strand of JAWNOR010000427.1, from coordinate 430,352 downwards.
ATCGAAATTTTGACCAAAATCAACAAAATGGCAAGGGGTTACATCACGTTTTTTATCAAATTCGGGGTCAGTGCGAAAATCAAAACTTTTTTGATGATTTCTATTGAATATCTCGGGTAAATAGTGTCAGATTTTGAAATGTTATACCTTTTTGAATTTTTAGGGATCCCTACTATCAATCTGCATTCAAACATTTTCAAAATCGATGGGTTCAAAAAAGTGGTTGACCAAAAACCGATTCGTTTGTAAAGTCAACCTTTTTTGATGATTTCTTGTAATATCTCGTCCAAATACTGTCCGATTTGGGAATTGTATACCATTTTGGACTCGTAAGGATCAGTACTATCGATTGGCATCAAAAAAATAAAAATCGAAATTTTGACCAAAATCAACAAAATGGCAAGGGGTTACATCACGTTTTTTTATCAAATTCGGGGTCAGTTCGCAAATCAAAACTTTTTTGATGATTTCTATTGAATATCTCGGGTAAATAGTGTCAGATTTTGAAATGTTATACCTTTTTGAATTTTTAGGGATCCCTACTATCAATCTGCATTCAAACATTTTCAAAATCGATGGGTTCAAAAAAGTGGTTGACCAAAAACCGATTCGTTTGTAAAGTCAACCTTTTTTGATGATTTTTTGTAATATCTCGTCCAAATACTGTCAGATTTGGGAATTGTATACCATTTTGGACTCGTAAGGATCAGTACTATCGATTGGCATCAAAAAAATAAAAATCGAAATTTTGACCAAAATCAACAAAATGGCAAGGGGTTACATCACGTTTTTTTATCAAATTCGGGGTCAGTTCGCAAATCAAAACTTTTTTGATGATTTCTATTGAATATCTCGGGTGAATAGTGTCAGATTTTGAAATGATATACCTTTTCGAATTTTTAGGGATCCCTACTACCAATCTGCATTCAAACATTTTCAAAATCGATGGGTTCAAAAAAGTGGTTGACCAAAAACCGATTCGTTTGTAAAGTCAACCTTTTTTGATGATTTCTTGTAATATCTCGTCCAAATACTGTCAGATTTGGGAATTATATACCATTCTGGACTCGTAAGGATCAGTACTATCGATTGGCATCAAAAAATTTGGCATTTCGAAATTTTGACCAAAATCAACAAAATGGCAAGGGGTTACATCACGTTTTTTATCAAATTCGGGGTCGGTTCGAAAATCAAAACTTTTTTGATGATTTCTATTGAATATCTCGGGTAAATAGTGTCAGATTTTGAAATGTTATACCTTTTCGAATTTTTAGGGATCCCTACTATCAATCTGCATTCAAACATTTTCAAAATCGATGGGTTCAAAAAAGTGGTTGACCAAAAACCGATTCGTTTGTAAAGTCAACCTTTTTTGATGATTTCTTGTAATATCTCGTCCAAATACTGTCCGATTTGGGAATTGTATACCATTTTGGACTCGTAAGGATCAGTACTATCGATTGGCATCAAAAAAATAAAAATAAAAATTTTGACCAAAATCAACAAAATGGCAAGGGGTTACATCACGTTTTTTATCAAATTCGGGGTCGGTTCGAAAATCAAAACTTTTTTGATGATTTCTATTGAATATCTCGGGTAAATAATGTCAGATTTTGAAATGTTATACCTTTTTGAACTTTTAGGGATCCCTACTATCAATCTGCATTCAAACATTTTCAAAATCGATGGGTTAAAAAAAGTGGTTGACCAAAAACCGATTCGTTTGTAAAGTCAACCTTTTTTGATGATTTCTTGTAATATCTCGTCCAAATAATGTCCGATTTGGGAATTGTATACCATTTTGGACTCGTAAGGATCAGTACTATCGATTGGCATCAAAAAAATAAAAATCGAAATTTTCACCAAAATCAGCAAAATGGCAAGGGGTTACATCATGTTTTTTATCAAATTCGGGGTCAGTTCGAAAATCAAAACTTTTTTGATGATTTCTATTGAATATCTCGGGTGAATAGTGTCAGATTTTGAAATGTTATACCTTTTTGAATTTTTAGGGATCCCTACTATCAATCTGCATTCAAACATTTTCAAAATCGATGGGTAAAAAAAAGTGGTTGACCAAAAACCGATTCGTTTGTAAAGTCAACCTTTTTTGATGATTTCTTGTAATATCTCGTCCAAATACTGTCAGATTTGGGAATCGTATACCATTTTGGACTCGTAAGGATCAGTACTATCGATTGGCATCAAAAAAATAAAAATCGAAATTTTGGCCAAAATCAACAAAATGGCAAGGGGTTACATCACGTTTTTTATCAAATTCGGGGTCAGTTCGAAAATCAAAACTTTTTTGATGATTTCTATTGAATATCTCGGGTGAATAGTGTCAGATTTTGAAATGTTATACCTTTTCGAATTTTTAGGGATCCCTACTATCAATCTGCATTCAAACATTTTCAAAATCGATGGGTTCAAAAAAGTGGTTGACCAAAAACCGATTCGTTTGTAAAGTCATCCTTTTTTGATGATTTCTTGTAATATCTCGTCCAAATACTGTCCGATTTGGGAATTGTATACCATTTTGGACTCGTAAGGATCAGTACTATCGATTGGCATCAAAAAAATAAAAATCGAAATTTTCACCAAAATCAACAAAATGGCAAGGGGTTACATCACGTTTTTTATCAAATTCGGGGTCAGTTCGAAAATCAAAACTTTTTTGATGATTTCTATTGAATATCTCAGGTAAATAGTGTCAGATTTTGAAATGTTATACCTTTTTGAATTTTTAGGGATCCCTACTATCAATCTGCATTCAAACATTTTCAAAATCGATGGGTTCAAAAAAGTGGTTGACCAAAAACCGATTCGTTTGTAAAGTCAACCTTTTTTGATGATTTCTTGTAATATCTCGTCCAAATACTGTCCGATTTGGGAATTGTATACCATTTTGGACTCGTAAGGATCAGTACTATCGATTGGCATCAAAAAAATAAAAATCAAAATTTTGACCAAAATCAACAAAATGGCAAGGGGTTACATCACGTTTTTTATCAAATTCGGGGTCAGTTCGAAAATCAAAACTTTTTTGATGATTTCTATTGAATATCTCGGGTAAATAATGTCAGATTTTGAAATGTTATACCTTTTTGAACTTTTAGGGATCCCTACTATCAATCTGCATTCAAACATTTTCAAAATCGATGGGTAAAAAAAAGTGGTTGACCAAAAACCGATTCGTTTGTAAAGTCAACCTTTTTTGATGATTTCTTGTAATATCTCGTCCAAATACTGTCCGATTTGGGAATTGTATACCATTTTGGACTCGTAAGGATCAGTACTATCGATTGGCATCAAAAAAATAAAAATCGAAATTTTCACCAAAATCAGCAAAATGGCAAGGGGTTACATCATGTTTTTTATCAAATTCGGGGTCAGTTCGAAAATCAAAACTTTTTTGATGATTTCTATTGAATATCTCGGGTGAATAGTGTCAGATTTTGAAATGTTATACCTTTTTGAATTTTTAGGGATCCCTACTATCAATCTGCATTCAAACATTTTCAAAATCGATGGGTAAAAAAAAGTGGTTGACCAAAAACCGATTCGTTTGTAAAGTCAACCTTTTTTGATGATTTCTTGTAATATCTCGTCCAAATACTGTCAGATTTGGGAATCGTATACCATTTTGGACTCGTAAGGATCAGTACTATCGATTGGCATCAAAAAAATAAAAATCGAAATTTTGACCAAAATCAACAAAATGGCAAGGGGTTACATCACGTTTTTTATCAAATTCGGGGTCAGTTCGAAAATCAAAACTTTTTTGATGATTTCTATTGAATATCTCGGGTGAATAGTGTCAGATTTTGAAATGTTATACCTTTTTGAATTTTTAGGGATCCCTACTACCAATCTGCATTCAAACATTTTCAAAATCGATGGGTTCAAAAAAGTGGTTGACCAAAAACCGATTCGTTTGTAAAGTCATCCTTTTTTGATGATTTCTTGTAATATCTCGTCCAAATACTGTCCGATTTGGGAATTGTATACCATTTTGGACTCGTAAGGATCAGTACTATCGATTGGCATCAAAAAAATAAAAATCGAAATTTTCACCAAAATCAACAAAATGGCAAGGGGTTACATCACGTTTTTTATCAAATTCGGGGTCAGGTCGAAAATCAAAACTTTTTTGATGATTTCTATTGAATATCTCAGGTAAATAGTGTCAGATTTTGAAATGTTATACCTTTTTGAATTTTTAGGGATCCCTACTATCAATCTGCATTCAAACATTTTCAAAATCGATGGGTTCAAAAAAGTGGTTGACCAAAAACCGATTCGTTTGTAAAGTCAACCTTTTTTGATGATTTCTTGTAATATCTCGTCCAAATACTGTCCGATTTGGGAATTGTATACCATTTTGGACTCGTAAGGATCAGTACTATCGATTGGCATCAAAAAAATAAAAATCAAAATTTTGACCAAAATCAACAAAATGGCAAGGGGTTACATCACGTTTTTTATCAAATTCGGGGTCAGTTCGAAAATCAAAACTTTTTTGATGATTTCTATTGAATATCTCGGGTAAATAATGTCAGATTTTGAAATGTTATACCTTTTTGAACTTTTAGGGATCCCTACTATCAATCTGCATTCAAACATTTTCAAAATCGATGGGTTAAAAAAAGTGGTTGACCAAAAACCGATTCGTTTGTAAAGTCAACCTTTTTTGATGATTTCTTGTAATATCTCGTCCAAATACTGTCCGATTTGGGAATTGTATACCATTTTGGACTCGTAAGGATCAGTACTATCGATTGGCATCAAAAAAATAAAAATCGAAATTTTCACCAAAATCAACAAAATGGCAAGGGGTTACATCACGTTTTTTATCAAATTCGGGGTCAGTTCGAAAATCAAAACTTTTTTGATGATTTCTATTGAATATCTCGGGTAAATAGTGTCAGATTTTGAAATGTTATACCTTTTTGAATTTTTAGGGATCCCTACTATCAATCTGCATTCAAACATTTTCAAAATCGATGGGTAAAAAAAAGTGGTTGACCAAAAACCGATTCGTTTGTAAAGTCAACCTTTTTTGATGATTTCTTGTAATATCTCGTCCAAATACTGTCAGATTTGGGAATTGTATACCATTTTGGACTCGTAAGGATCAGTACTATCGATTGGCATCAAAAAAATAAAAATCGAAATTTTCACCAAAATCAACAAAATGGCAAGGGGTTACATCACGTTTTTTATCAAATTCGGGGTCAGTTCGAAAATCAAAACTTTTTTGATGATTTCTATTGAATATCTCGGGTGAATAGTGTCAGATTTTGAAATGTTAAACCTTTTTGAATTTTTAGGGATCCCTACTATCAATCTGCATTCAAACATTTTCAAAATCGATGGGTTCAAAAAAGTGGTTGACCAAAAACCGATTCGTTTGTAAAGTCAACCTTTTTTGATGATTTCTTGTAATATCTCGTCCAAATACTGTCAGATTTGGGAATCGTATACCATTTTGGACTCGTAAGGATCAGTACTATCGATTGGCATCAAAAAAATAAAAATCGAAATTTTGGCCAAAATCAACAAAATGGCAAGGGGTTGCATCACGTTTTTTATCAAATTCGGGGTCAGTGCGAAAATCAAAACTTTTTTGATGATTTCTATTGAATATCTCGGGTGAATAGTGTCAGATTTTGAAATGTTATACCTTTTCGAATTTTTAGGGATCCCTACTACCAATCTGCATTCAAACATTTTCAAAATCGATGGGTTCAAAAAAGTGGTTGACCAAAAACCGATTCGTTTGTAAAGTCAACCTTTTTTGATGATTTCTTGTAATATCTCGTCCAAATACTGTCCGATTTGGGAATTGTATACCATTTTGGACTCGTAAGGATCAGTACTATCGATTGGCATCAATAAAATAAAAATCGAAATTTTGACCAAAATCAACAAAATGGCAAGGGGTTACATCACGTTTTTTATCAAATTCGGGGTCAGTTCGAAAATCAAAACTTTTTTGATGATTTCTATTGAATATCTCAGGTAAATAGTGTCAGATTTTGAAATGTTATACCTTTTTGAATTTTTAGGGATCCCTACTATCAATCTGCATTCAAACATTTTCAAAATCGATGGGTTCAAAAAAGTGGTTGACCAAAAACCGATTCGTTTGTAAAGTCAACCTTTTTTGATGATTTCTTGTAATATCTCGTCCAAATACTGTGCGATTTGGGAATTGTATACCATTTTGGACTCGTAAGGATCAGTACTATCGATTGGCATCAAAAAAATAAAAATCGAAATTTTCACCAAAATCAACAAAATGGCAAGGGGTTACATCACGTTTTTTATCAAATTCGGGGTCAGTGCGAAAATCAAAACTTTTTTGATGATTTCTATTGAATATCTCGGGTAAATAGTGTCAGATTTTGAAATGTTATACCTTTTTGAATTTTTAGGGATCCCTACTACCAATCTGCATTAAAACATTTTCAAAATCGATGGGTTCAAAAAAGTGGTTGACCAAAAACCGATTCGTTTGTAAAGTCATCCTTTTTTGATGATTTCTTGTAATATCTCGTCCAAATACTGTCCGATTTGGGAATTGTATACCATTTTGGACTCGTAAGGATCAGTACTATCGATTGGCATCAAAAAAAATAAAAATCGAAATTTTCACCAAAATCAACAAAATGGCAAGGGGTTACATCACGTTTTTTATCAAATTCGGGGTCAGTGCGAAAATCAAAACTTTTTTGATGATTTCTATTGAATATCTCGGGTAAATAGTGTCAGATTTTGAAATGTTATACCTTTTTGAATTTTTAGGGATCCCTACTATCAATCTGCATTCAAACATTTTCAAAATCGATGGGTAAAAAAAAGTGGTTGACCAAAAACCGATTCGTTTGTAAAGTCAACCTTTTTTGATGATTTCTTGTAATATCTCGTCCAAATACTGTCAGATTTGGGAATTGTATACCATTTTGGACTCGTAAGGATCAGTACTATCGATTGGCATCAAAAAAATAAAAATCGAAATTTTGACCAAAATCAACAAAATGGCAAGGGGTTACATCACGTTTTTTATCAAATTCGGGGTCAGTTCGAAAATCAAAACTTTTTTGATGATTTCTATTGAATATCTCGGGTGAATAGTGTCAGATTTTGAAATGTTATACCTTTTTGAATTTTTAGGGATCCCTACTATCAATCTGCATTCAAAAATTTTCAAAATCGATGGGTAAAAAAAAGTGGTTGACCAAAAACCGATTCGTTTGTAAAGTCAACCTTTTTTGATGATTTCTTGTAATATCTCGTCCAAATACTGTGCGATTTGGGAATTGTATACCATTTTGGACTCGTAAGGATCAGTACTATCGATTGGCATCAATAAAATAAAAATCAAAATTTTGACCAAAATCAACAAAATGGCAAGGGGTTACATCACGTTTTTTATCAAATTCGGGGTCGGTTCGAAAATCAAAACTTTTTTGATGATTTCTATTGAATATCTCGGGTAAATAATGTCAGATTTTGAAATGTTATACCTTTTTGAACTTTTAGGGATCCCTACTATCAATCTGCATTCAAACATTTTCAAAATCGATGGGTAAAAAAAAGTGGTTGACCAAAAACCGATTCGTTTGTAAAGTCAACCTTTTTTGATGATTTCTTGTAATATCTCGTCCAAATACTGTCCGATTTGGGAATTGTATACCATTTTGGACTCGTAAGGATCAGTACTATCGATTGGCATCAAAAAAAAAAAATCGAAATTTTCACCAAAATCAGCAAAATGGCAAGGGGTTACATCACGTTTTTATCAAATTCGGGGTCAGTTCGAAAATCAAAACTTTTTTGATGATTTCTATTGAATATCTCGGGTAAATAATGTCAGATTTTGAAATGTTATACCTTTTTGAACTTTTAGGGATCCCTACTATCAATCTGCATTCAAACATTTTCAAAATCGATGGGTAAAAAAAGTGGTTGACCAAAAACCGATTCGTTTGTAAAGTCAACCTTTTTTGATGATTTCTTGTAATATCTCGTCCAAATACTGTCAGATTTGGGAATTGTATACCATTTTGGACTCGTAAGGATCAGTACTATCGATTGGCATCAAAAAAATAAAAATCGAAATTTTGACCAAAATCAACAAAATGGCAAGGGGTTACATCACGTTTTTTATCAAATTCGGGGTCAGTTCGAAAATCAAAACTTTTTTGATGATTTCTATTGAATATCTCGGGTGAATAGTGTCAGATTTTGAAATGTTAAACCTTTTTGAATTTTTAGGGATCCCTACTATCAATCTGCATTCAAAAATTTTCAAAATCGATGGGTAAAAAAAAGTGGTTGACCAAAAACCGATTCGTTTGTAAAGTCAACCTTTTTTGATGATTTCTTGTAATATCTCGTCCAAATACTGTGCGATTTGGGAATTGTATACCATTTTGGACTCGTAAGGATCAGTACTATCGATTGGCATCAATAAAATAAAAATCGAAATTTTCACCAAAATCAGCAAAATGGCAAGGGGTTACATCACGTTTTTATCAAATTCGGGGTCAGTTCGAAAATCAAAACTTTTTTGATGATTTCTATTGAATATCTCGGGTAAATAGTGTCAGATTTTGAAATGTTATACCTTTTTGAACTTTTAGGGATCCCTACTATCAATCTGCATTCAAACATTTTCAAAATCGATGGGTAAAAAAAAGTGGTTGACCAAAAACCGATTCGTTTGTAAAGTCAACCTTTTTTGATGATTTCTTGTAATATCTCGTCCAAATACTGTCAGATTTGGGAATTGTATACCATTTTGGACTCGTAAGGATCAGTACTATCGATTGGCATCAAAAAAATAAAAATCGAAATTTTGACCAAAATCAACAAAATGGCAAGGGGTTACATCACGTTTTTTATCAAATTCGGGGTCAGTTCGAAAATCAAAACTTTTTTGATGATTTCTATTGAATATCTCGGGTGAATAGTGTCAGATTTTGAAATGTTAAACCTTTTTGAATTTTTAGGGATCCCTACTATCAATCTGCATTCAAACATTTTCAAAATCGATGGGTTCAAAAAAGTGGTTGACCAAAAACCGATTCGTTTGTAAAGTCAACCTTTTTTGATGATTTCTTGTAATATCTCGTCCAAATACTGTCAGATTTGGGAATCGTATACCATTTTGGACTCGTAAGGATCAGTACTATCGATTGGCATCAAAAAAATAAAAATCGAAATTTTGGCCAAAATCAACAAAATGGCAAGGGGTTACATCACGTTTTTTATCAAATTCGGGGTCAGTGCGAAAATCAAAACTTTTTTGATGATTTCTATTGAATATCTCGGGTGAATAGTGTCAGATTTTGAAATGTTATACCTTTTCGAATTTTTAGGGATCCCTACTACCAATCTGCATTCAAACATTTTCAAAATCGATGGGTTCAAAAAAGTGGTTGACCAAAAACCGATTCGTTTGTAAAGTCAACCTTTTTTGATGATTTCTTGTAATATCTCGTCCAAATACTGTGCGATTTGGGAATTGTATACCATTTTGGACTCGTAAGGATCAGTACTATCGATTGGCATCAATAAAATAAAAATCGAAATTTTGACCAAAATCAACAATGGCAAGGGGTTACATCACGTTTTTTATCAAATTCGGGGTCAGTTCGAAAATCAAAACTTTTTTGATGATTTCTATTGAATATCTCAGGTAAATAGTGTCAGATTTTGAAATGTTATACCTTTTTGAATTTTTAGGGATCCCTACTATCAATCTGCATTCAAACATTTTCAAAATCGATGGGTTCAAAAAAGTGGTTGACCAAAAACCGATTCGTTTGTAAAGTCAACCTTTTTTGATGATTTCTTGTAATATCTCGTCCAAATACTGTGCGATTTGGGAATTGTATACCATTTTGGACTCGTAAGGATCAGTACTATCGATTGGCATCAAAAAAATAAAAATCGAAATTTTCACCAAAATCAACAATGGCAAGGGGTTACATCACGTTTTTTATCAAATTCGGGGTCAGTGCGAAAATCAAAACTTTTTTGATGATTTCTATTGAATATCTCGGGTAAATAGTGTCAGATTTTGAAATGTTATACCTTTTTGAACTTTTAGGGATCCCTACTACCAATCTGCATTCAAACATTTTCAAAATCGATGGGTTCAAAAAAGTGGTTGACCAAAAACCGATTCGTTTGTAAAGTCATCCTTTTTTGATGATTTCTTGTAATATCTCGTCCAAATACTGTCCGATTTGGGAATTGTATACCATTTTGGACTCGTAAGGATCAGTACTATCGATTGGCATCAAAAAAATAAAAATCGAAATTTTCACCAAAATCAACAAAATGGCAAGGGGTTACATCACGTTTTTTATCAAATTCGGGGTCAGTGCGAAAATCAAAACTTTTTTGATGATTTCTATTGAATATCTCGGGTAAATAGTGTCAGATTTTGAAATGTTATACCCTTTTTGAACTTTTAGGGATCCCTACTATCAATCTGCATTCAAACATTTTCAAAATCGATGGGTAAAAAAAAGTGGTTGACCAAAAACCGATTCGTTTGTAAAGTCAACCTTTTTTGATGATTTCTTGTAATATCTCGTCCAAATACTGTCCGATTTGGGAATTGTATACCATTTTGGACTCGTAAGGATCAGTACTATCGATTCGCATCAAAAAAATAAAAATCGAAATTTTCACCAAAATCAACAAAATGGCAAGGGGTTACATCACGTTTTTTATCAAATTCGGGGTCAGTGCGAAAATCAAAACTTTTTTGATGATTTCTATTGAATATCTCGGGTAAATAGTGTCAGATTTTGAAATGTTATACCTTTTTGAACTTTTAGGGATCCCTACTATCAATCTGCATTCAAAAATTTTCAAAATCGATGGGTAAAAAAAAGTGGTTGACCAAAAACCGATTCGTTTGTAAAGTCAACCTTTTTTGATGATTTCTTGTAATATCTCGTCCAAATACTGTCAGATTTGGGAATTGTATACCATTTTGGACTCGTAAGGATCAGTACTATCGATTGGCATCAAAAAAATAAAAATCGAAATTTTGACCAAAATCAACAAAATGGCAAGGGGTTACATCACGTTTTTTTTATCAAATTCGGGGTCATTTCGAAAATCAAAACTTTTTTGATGATTTCTATTGAATATCTCGGGTGAATAGTGTCAGATTTTGAAATGTTATACCTTTTTGAATTTTTAGGGATCCCTACTATCAATCTGCATTCAAAAATTTTTAAAATCGATGGGTAAAAAAAGTGGTTGACCAAAAACCGATTCGTTTGTAAAGTCAACCTTTTTTGATGATTTCTTGTAATATCTCGTCCAAATACTGTGCGATTTGGGAATTGTATACCATTTTGGACTCGTAAGGATCAGTACTATCGATTGGCATCAATAAAATAAAAATCGAAATTTTGACCAAAATCAACAATGGCAAGGGGTTACATCACGTTTTTTATCAAATTCGGGGTCAGTGCGAAAATCAAAACTTTTTTGATGATTTCTATTGAATATCTCGGGTAAATAGTGTCAGATTTTGAAATGTTATACCTTTTTGAACTTTTAGGGATCCCTACTATCAATCTGCATTCAAACATTTTCAAAATCGATGGGTTCAAAAAAGTGGTTGACCAAAAACCGATTCGTTTGTAAAGTCAACCTTTTTTGATGATTTCTTGTAATATCTCGTCCAAATACTGTCCGATTTGGGAATTGTATACCATTTTCGACTCGTAAGGATCAGTACTATCGATTCGCATCAAAAAAATAAAAATCGAAATTTTCACCAAAATCAACAAAATGGCAAGGGGTTACATCACGTTTTTTATCAAATTCGGGGTCAGTGCGAAAATCAAAACTTTTTTGATGATTTCTATTGAATATCTCGGGTAAATAGTGTCAGATTTTGAAATGTTATACCTTTTTGAACTTTTAGGGATCCCTACTATCAATCTGCATTCAAACATTTTCAAAATCGATGGGTAAAAAAAAGTGGTTGACCAAAAACCGATTCGTTGTAAAGTCAACCTTTTTTGATGATTTCTTGTAATATCTCGTCCAAATACTGCCCGATTTGGGAATTGTATACCATTTTGGACTCGTAAGGATCAGTACTATCGATTGGCATCAAAAAAATAAAAATCGAAATTTTCACCAAAATCAACAAAATTGCAAGGGGTTACATCACGTTTTTTATCAAATTCGGGGTCAGTTCGAAAATCAAAACTTTTTTGATGATTTCTATTGAATATCTCGGGTGAATAGTGTCAGATTTTGAAATGTTATACCTTTTTGAATTTTTAGGGATCCCTACTATCAATCTGCATTCAAACATTTTCAAAATCGATGGGTTCAAAAAAGTGGTTGACCAAAAACCGATTCGTTTGTAAAGTCAACCTTTTTTGATGATTTCTTGTAATATCTCGTCCAAATACTGTCCGATTTGGGAATTGTATACCATTTTGGACTCGTAAGGATCAGTACTATCGATTGGCATCAATCATTAATAATAATAAAAATCGAAATTTTGACCAAAATCAACAAAATGGCAAGGGGTTTCATCACGATTTTTTAACAAATTCGGGGTCATTTCGAAAATCAAAACTTTTTTGATTATTTCTATTGAATATCTCGGGTGAATAGTGTCAGATTTTGAAATGTTATACCTTTTTGAATTTTTAGGGATCCCTACTATCAATCTGCATTCAAAAATTTTCAAAATCGATGGGTTCAAAAAAGTGGTTGACCAAAAACCGATTCGTTTGTAAAGTCAACCTTTTTTGATGATTTTTTGTAATATCTCGTCCAAATACTGTCCGATTTGGGAATTGTATACCATTTTGGACTCGTAAGAATCAGTACTATCGATTAGCATCAAAAAATTAAAATCGAAATTTTGACCAAAATCAACAAAATGGCAAGGGGTTACATCACGTTTTTTATCAAATTCGGATTCGGTTCGAAAATCAAAACTTTTTTGATGATTTCTATTGAATATCTCGGGTAAAAAGTGTCCGATTTTGAAATGTTATACCTTTTTGAATTTTTAGGGATCCCTACTATCAATCTGCATTCAAACATTTTCAAAATCGATGAGTTCAAAAAAGTGGTTGACCAAAAACCGATTCGTTTGTAAAGTCAACCTTTTTTGATGATTTCTTGTAATATCTCGTCCAAATACTGTCCGATTTGGGAATTGTATACCATTTTGGACTCGTAAGGATCAGTACTATCGATTCGCATCAAAAAAATAAAAATCGAAATTTTGACCAAAATCAACAAAATGGTACGATTATAAAATATGCAAAATTAAATAAAAAAAATTGTATATACACATTTAATGAAAATCTGCTCGAAAGAAATTGTGTCCAGCTGCAGATAACTCTTACTCCTACTAACCTCATAAACAGGTTTCCTTGAAAGACAAGGACTATTTGGACAATCTTCGTGGGAGCATTGACCGATTTGCAGCCTCCGTTGGGATATGGATCGACAATCAAGAAAGCAGGATTTTTAGCTTCACTAGAAATATTAAAAATCTTAAGAATTTTTCGGTTTTTGTTTTTTATTTAACACCAAACATCAAGAGGCTTAAAACATTGATAAGTTTGTGCATAAGTAAACATTGTAAACATTTATAAAGATATTTGTTACAATTTGTCATTATATATAGTATTAGTATCTTTAAGTGGTAGTGAATTAGTCAAGAACTTCTTTTCATTTTATCTTAGTCAGTCATTTAAATTAGTTTTTCACGTAAATAATATTTGTATGATGATAATTTTGCTAAGCGAATTTACAGCACGTGTGAGAGAGACACTTACACTATATTTTTTCACAAATATTAATAAGCATTCATTATGGTTATACTAGACATCAAGGCTAATATTGTAAAATTGAATATATTGTGTAATTTAGTTAAAATACTTTTAACCAAACTTAACTTATTTTTTTGTGAGACATCGGTCTAACCTTAATCGTAGGGCTGTTTATTTTTGCTCAACCAATATCCCACGGAAATTTGGGCAAATCCACATATAATTGTTGAGCATCTTATTGACCAATTTAAATTCGTATTTTATTTGTGCTTATTATCCTTTTATTCAGTTTTAATATTAATACTAGCACTATACCATTTTATATGTGAAATCTTATTAAATGACTGCAAGTAAATGACTACAACATAAGCAACAGCAAACAGTCGCTTTCAAATATATGGTAAGTGTATATGCGTTTATATTTTAGAACTTAAATACTAATTAGCTGGATTATTAATCGTCATAAATGCTATAATTTATATTATTAGAATATGCAGCGAAAAATTTAAATTAACATTAAGAAGAAAAGGAAGATTAATTATATCAGTTTAACATGTAAAGTATATTAACATAAATTAGTAAACAAAAATGACATTTTGAACTTTTATTCAAATAAGTAAATATTTTCAGTCGAACTACCAGGCGAGCACAACCGCAAGCAGATTAACGAAAGTTATAATCGAAAATTCAACCATGTGCTTTCAGGGGCACCGGCTTTTCGCAAATCACACGCATAAAATAAATAATTGAAAAATCTCGGATAAGTTCGATTTCGGAGTGATACACCTCTTTCCACTCGTACGGATCCCTATTATAAATTGGCATTCAAACATTTTGAAAATCGATGGGTTCAAAAAATTGGTTGACCAAAAACCGATTCGTTTGCAAAGTCAACCTTTTTTGATGTTTTTTTGGAATATCTCGGCCAAATAATGTCCGATTTGGGAATTTGATACCATTTTGGACTCGTAAGGATCAGTACTATCAAATTCCGGGTCAGTTCGAAAATCAAAACTTGTTTGAAGATTTTATTTACATATACCATTTTGGACTCGTTGTGCAGAGGTTAGTTACATCAGAGTTTTCGCGAAAATGACTTATGTTCAGAAATCAACAAATTTTGGTACCAATCTATTCTATGGACCTCCATGAGCGCACCCAATCTTCCCGGAATCTGGCTTTATTTGTCCCAGATAACGCCATTTAAAGTCGCTGCCGTTTTTTGTGTGTTTTTAGCAATATCTGCCACGCCCAGGGCGAACAGAACATCAGATATCGTCCTGGTGAACCTAAATGACCGAAATGGTCAAAAAATATGAATGTTTACTCTTCCAGCCGCCCTCCAGCAGCAGCCCCATCCCCCGCGATGGTACCTAGTTGACCTATATATCCTTGGTTTTACCATGCCATTGATATAGTCCTAGTGAACCTAAAGGACCAAATCTCAGCTGAATTCGCTTTAATTCGTTAAATTCTGCCCAATATCGAAAAATATTCGTTTTGCCATCCACCCAAGTCGGCGGGCGGGCGGCCGGCCCCACGTTTGACGCCCGTTTGCAGCGAAATGCAACGTTTCTTAGTAGAATTTTAGTAGTACTGCATACTTTCGTGCTGTCTACATCATAATACGTTTGAGCCTACAAGAGTAGCTATTTTACTGCATACTTTTGGTACGTGCATAAAAATAGCAACCCCGTTTTTTTACAAAAATTTTGGATTTCCAAACAAAATCAAAAAACGTGGTATGCCAGTCGATGCCAGAGATCCGTACGAGTTCAACAAGGTATAAATTTCCAAAATCTGACCATTTTTAGCCGAATTATCGCAAAAAAACGAAAAATCTTCAAAATTATAACGGCATTTTTTCGCGTTTTTCAAATCGCTGTATCTCGGCCAAATAAGCCCCGATCTTGGAAAGATTGGTCTCGTTCGGCTCGTGATCAAAGCCAGTTTCAGCCAACATCGTCATTTTTGCAAAAAACATAGTAGTTTTCCTCAAATTGGGCCATTTCTTAGAATTCAGATTTTTTGGTGTCAATCGATAGTCGGGTTCCATACGAGAAGAAAGAGGTATATCATTTCGAAATCGGACATATGGTATCCGAGATAAATCAATTTTAATTTCAAAAATAATTTCAAACGAAGACAGCTCGAAAGTATGCAGTACTACTAAAATTCTGCTAAAAAACGCTACAAACGGCTATAAAATGGCCAAAAAAAGCCCGATATCGGGCAGATTGGGCACGAATGTTTTTTTGGAAATGGCGATATATTTTGGCTAAATAAAGCCCGATTTCGGAGCGATATACATATATATAATACCTCTTTCTACTCGCACGGATTAAACTAACAAATTAGACTAATATTTTATTAAATTGAAATATCTCGGCTAAATACAGTCCAATTTCGGAGTGGTATACCTCTTTCTCGTACTCGTACGGATGCCGGCTATCGATGCACTGATTTAGGTTCCATTTAGGTTCATTAGGACTCTATCAATGATGTGGTAATACCAAGGATATTTGGGTCATCTAAGAACCATAGAGGGAGGAGGGGTGGCTAAAAGAAAAAGCGTACATAGTTGTGCACCATTTCCGAACGTGTTTCGCATGGATTTGAATTAGATGCCAGTTTATTCTCTGGACTTTCGCGAGTTCAACGCGCCTTATATTCCCGGGATCGGGCTTAATTGGCCGAGATAGTTTTTCAAAAACTTTCTAATTGAAATAAAATAAATACAGTTCGATTTCTGAGATACAGCAGCTTTTACAGTTTGGGAAGTCCTAAGCAAACGGTCTGAAAGTTAATCAGACATAAAGATTTATTTATATATGGATTATCCTATTTTATTTAACCTATCAAGTATAGAGTTTAACAGCCTTCCCGCATATTTTGAGCTTTGTAAATACAATAATAAATAGACATACGAGCATATTTCACCTATGAGTTGCACTGTTCGTTCCATTTATGCAAAATCATAGAAAAAAATTGAGAAAATAAAGTCGAAGTGTTCCTATTTGCAAAAGTATTATCTACATATGTCTATGTCAAATATATATATCCCCATTTTGTATAACTATTTATATGCAAGGGTATACGTTTACGTATATATATTTGTTAAAATCACATCTTTGAATGGTATATAGCTCGTTAGCTTTATATGTACAAGCGGTGCTAACTCGCATCAAACTACGTTCAACTTTATATTTAGGCCCTTATGGTTATTCGATAAATTACTTATGTATTCGTTTTCAGGAAACCTGTTTAAAACATTTGTTTTCTTTGTCTTTATACACTTATGTATGTAATAGCCTTAATCTACTTATTAAATGAATTATTTTAGAGATTTTAAAACATTCACGTAATATGGCAAATATGAAGTTTAGCTCAATGCTATATATATCGTTCGTTCAGCAAACCTTGATATTCTACCTGTGAGTCAAATTTGTTGACTTTAGGAGCAAAATACAATAGAAACTCGTTCATAGATTAAACAAAGATATCCAACTTTGCGTCGTCTGTTAATGTATATGTGAATATTACTATAAATCTATCTTCGACTGATCGTTAATATTTGGTAGATGCTATTCTAATTAATTTAAAAACTTTATAAATTCTATGCAAAACTTTTTTTTTTTACCTGCATTAAACTTTGCATTTGTATAACGGCAAAATATTATGTGATTTAAGCATGTTTTCATTTAATAATAGAAGCATTAAAATAATTTAAAATTTTCACTTTGCGACAAGAAACCAACGTGTTTCATGTTCATTTAAAGATTCTTAAATTATTGGGCTGAAACTCTTGTTTTATAAGTTCCATATGCTCTCCATTTCTTTGTTGCTTATCAATAGAATATTCTATAATTTTATATATATAGATATTTTGCATTTTTTTATGCATAGAATTTAACACATACCTTGGGATTATTATTAATACAAGTACATAGGGTATATCCCAGTTGTAAGACATTTAATGTCTAAATGATTTTTAGATGCGCATTTCACATTACAGTCAGTACATATAAATATCAATTTTAGTTTTAAATACTATCAAAATATAATATTTGTTTATATCTTTAGAAGAAAAGCTCGAAGACTTAGACGATCCCTTTGATTTCGCTATCAAAGTGAAGCTCGAATATGAAAATAGATTCCGCTTTAAAATATTTATCGTTTAAAAAAAGCATGCAAAAAAAAAATAAAGAAAAGAAACAAATTGTAATTAAAATAAAAATGTATTTATTTCACTAAAATGTTTAACAAAACATAATACATATGTACAGTGATTGCTGCAAGCATTTATTAAGGAAACAGAAAACCCAATCATTACTTAGGTTCAATCATTACCAAATTCTTAAGCATTGAGTTCAAATGTGGCCCAATCAATGGCCATATACTACACACTTATTTATCTCTCTCTTCAGATCTTGTTAGTGCAACACGTAATATCATAAACAGCTGTAGTATATTTGAAATTTGATAGACAAAAAAAGTAGACATTGACGAATTGGATTAGACTATACTATATATATATAGATGAGACATTGATTGTCACATTGACACAAATTTGAATGGGATCTATTGCAAACTACTTTTAATCGGGTCGGGTCTGTTTTTTGTTTGTCATTTAATATGCGCTAATTCTGTTCTTTGATGCTCTTGTAAAATTAGAAAACTCGTCTGGAGCCTTTAATATACATGTATATATATAGTATATATTGGTATCTATATGGTGTATGCATGCGTGTTTTTAGTTATGTATATGTATTTGTATTTGTATTTGTATGTATATATCTTTAATCACTTAATGAGATCAAGTCATATAGCGCATAATCTCGCGCAAAGCATAGAGTAATTCGGCCTGGTTACGGGCTTCCATTATCATTAGATTAACATGAACCTGCGAACAGTTGAGAAGATACAAAAAAAAGAAGTTATTGTAACCAAAAAGTGTCCGTCTTTCAGTCGTTAATCACCTTTTCACTATCCTGCAGCTCGACGAGCACACTATCATAATCCTTGGTGGTAATGCGCTCCGGAAAGCAGCAGGCTGTCTTTATAAACATTTTCAACGGGCGCACGAGCAGCTGACGATAATTAAAAACAAAAAATAAAATACTTAGCTCCCCATTAAGACCAACAAAAAGAGTGCACTTACCTGGTTAACTTCGCCGTAGTCGTAGTCGTCGTGTCGTATGCCAAATATGCACTGTATGTAATTCCAAATGGCCCGACGAAACTTCGATGTATCCACATTCTTAATGCCGCCCATTGTGAAGTATGTCAAATTGTAGGCAGCGCGAAACTTTTCGTCCAGAAAAGTGCCCACATCGTTGTACAAGCTGCTCAACGAACATGAAGGGGGGAAGAGAAGAAAGAAGATGAAAATAGATTTCAAAAACATGTTCCTTTGCTGTCACCCACCCATCCACTAGAGAATAGCCATGATCCTCCCACGAATAGTCCTGTATGCGAAATGTGTTAATATTCTCGGCACCGCGGCGTGCAAAGTCCTGGTACGTGAAGCTGGCATCGTCCACGTAATGCGAGATTATTGGCGGCAGTGCAACAGCCACCTCGGGAGTAGCTGCTGCCAGCTCTGCGGTCTGCAGCTCGACGCTCTTAAAGCGATTACTTAGCTCGGCCTCGCTGCACTCGTCCTGGTTCTGGGAGAGCACCTTCATGCGCTCCATCAGTGCCTCCACAGAGATGGCACATTGATGCTGCGGCTGCAGCTCTGCGGTGGCTGTAAATCGGGAGCAACATTTATGTATGTCAGCATTATCAAGTCAAATTTACACTCAATTATGAAATATTGAATATTAACAAATCTTCAGTTAATTTGTTCATATTGTATCAACAATAACATAAAATAAAAAAACATTTATGCGAACTTCCAGAATATAATTTTGGGAGGAACTATGTTGAGCTGCGACCACATAAAATGGTTCGTTATGGCCATGTTCACCTGTGCCTGTGTGTCGCTTAGTTTTTAGGGCTACTCAGACGCACTACGATTTTAGGGTATTCACCCTTCGGCTTACCCAAATAGTGTTGCCCAAAACTGTTGTTGGCTCCAGTGCTGCGGCTGTTGTTATTGTCCATTGTATTGTTGTAATCGGGCTTTGTATTGTTGCCAACGCTGCCGCTGCTGTTGTTCAGTGATATCTCGCCAAGAACATTTTTCTGCTGCTGCTGCTGCTGGTTAATGGGACTGGCTGTGGCCGGGCGTGCATCATCGAGCGACGGCGGCGGCAACGGCGGCGGCTGCGGCGGCATCGACACGGGCGCACCTTTCAATTTGGGACTAGACAAACCATCGAGCTTCTGTGTTAGACCGCAGGAGAACACAAACGAGGAGAGCGAATGGAAATGCGATAGCAATACCATTGCGTGCACCACCTCCGACAAAGACCAGCTGCTCCTGCCCTTGGTCAGACGCTGCAAATGCAAATTCATACACAATTTAGTAGTTATAAGAGATGTTTGCTGCGTCTATGCCTCCATACCTCGATATGTTCCTTGCGCAACAGCCAGGGACGATGGGCTAATATTTTATTTATATCGTATATGGCACGTAATTTGGCGGGTATATAGTCCAGCCCATTTAGCCATTCGCTGTTGCCGCCCTGATTAATGAACTCCTTCTCGTAGCGTTTCACCAGATAGGGGCATTGATGGCGTGCGGCTGCCTAAAAACCAGAGAATCAATCAGAATCAGAGAATAATCAATTGTAAAATCTAAAGCAAACAATTTTTGTCAATAAAATGATCCCATGCCGCGCTCTACAGTTTCCCAGAGACCCTCAGAGCCCATTAAAAGCGCCTGGGAGAGCAGCTACACCTGAAAATGCGCTAAAAATATGCTATGTGTGCTGTATGTGTGTATGTGTATCTGTGTGTGACCCAAAATAAGACAAATACAAATATTCGAAACGCAGGCAAATGTTTTGACTTTTAACATCGCTTTTGTTTTTTTTCATATTTTCTGTTGCTGCGTCATCGCTGGGGCTTCACTGTACCTGCGATGCAGCCATAAATCTGCCAATATTTTACATATAATAAAATGCAACATTAAGTCGCCCGACATATGTATGTATGTATGGATATACTAGTATATACTCATTCTCATTCTCATTCCTCAAATGTTGCGGGCATGGGTTAAATGAATGTGTGTGTTTATTATTTTCAGCAAAACAAAAAGTCAAAGACCCAGAACCCAAATACTCTCATATCTTATCTTGTTTATGATTATTGCACACATACACGCGTATACGAGACGTAGGAAAATTTTATTTGAAATAAACAAACAGACAAGCCGAAAATGCGAAAATATTTTCGTTTCAATTGAGAATGGCCGGAAAATCAATTTATTATCTTTAGTCAGAGTGGCTGTAACTGCAAATGCATTTGGAAAAACCTGATGCCTGTTACGGATCTTTAATTAAAAAAAAAAATGCAAAGAATTTCATATAACATATTTTTTTAGGGAAAAAAAAAGGAAAAACAATAACAAAAAATGTAAGAAACGAAAAACGAGAACAAAAATTGGCGTTGTAAAGAAAATTGGATTGGAAAAAATGTAACTTTACAGTTACCATTTTATTATCTGAGTGTGTGTGTCTGTCTGCGTGTGTCTGTGTGTGTGTGTGGGCGTATAATTCGCATTCACATTCACATTCACATTCGCATTGTTGTTGCAGTCAGTGAGAAATTGAAATTAAGTGCGTCATAAATCAATTTTAATTACGATGTTGTTCGTACAAATGTTTTCTATTTTTAAATTTTTCGCCGCTGTATTTTGTTGTTTTTCAATTTAATCAAAATTTTCCGCCAAGTACACGTTTTTCTTATACATTTTAAAAACTTTCAACTGCTGCTTAATATGCCTGTGGATTATCTATAAAAGCAAGTTTATGGCACAAAATGACTTTTCTTGATGCACAAAGTAGCTTTACGGAAAAAATAGAAACTTTACAAAATTCTTAAGTATGTGCACGTGTGTGCGTGTGTGAGTGTGTGCGTGTGTAGAGCACAACTGAAAGGCTTTACTTTTCGCAAATGGATAGATATTTTATTTACAGCGGGTCTGTTTGCGTCCTTTGCCACAATTTTCTGAACATTTTCTAATGCCTTCGTGAAAAATTAAATTCTCGTATGAGGAAGTCGCAAGTCATAAGCTTGTTATCAGAAATTGCGGCATCAAGTTTTCTATATTGTTCATAAATGGACAAAGGAGTTTCGCCTAAGTTGCTCAAATAAACTCATGTTTTTGAGGCGTTCTTACCTGGGATTAATTCAATAGTTAAAACTATAGCCATTGGGGTCTCAAGATTTCTGGCTGACACCTGGCTGCAACGCGTTGCATAGAATATAAAATGCTGTCAGCTGTTATTAGTAAACTTGTTTGTTGCAACATTTCCATTGTTTCGGGCATTTGGGTTCTGTATCACCTGCCATACACACACACAATACCCACCGTCCACCGTGAACCGCTCCGTCAAGAATTTCTATTCTTGTGACATGTGTTCGCCCCCAGCCTGCAGTTGCAGCTATATAACAAATAGCTTAAAGCCAACAGCACTTTTTCACTGCACTGCTGAGAGCTCAGAACAGTGGAAATAATTTGCTGTTGTTGATTCCCCAATGTGTAACTTGTTGTTCTAGTTGCGAGTGTGTGTGTGTGCGGGTGTGTGTGCGAGTGTGTGTGTGCGAGTGTGGAGGCTGCTGTCATTGATAGGGCATCAACAGCCAACAAGCAGCAAATGTGAGCCGACAGCGCCAGTCGGCGAGAGCTAATGTGCTTAAATTTGCCAGCGGCAACAATGCACAATGCAACCACACGAACACAGGCACAGACACACAGACACACAGATACACAGCTACACAGATACACAGATACAAAGATACACCCGCACCCGCAGCGACAGTCGGAAATATGATGAATACTGGTAAACTGCACATTGAAAGGGGACCAAGAAAAGGGTCGAAGCTCGGAAACAATACTTAATTATTGAGAAACAATAGTGGGATGCCAATTAAAATGAGATAAATTATAAAAATAAAAATTAGGCAAAATAAAAAACTACTCACAATTATGGCCAAATAGTATCTATAAGCATATGGTAAAGGTCCATCACCTTTCATAATAAAGTTCTGCGTACGCAGAAAATGATCACGATAAAGTGGATGATAGCCAATCACTTGTGTCACCTGATCACATTCATCGAGATCATCCATATCAAAATCTGTGGACGAGCACTGGAAAAAATAAGAAGAAAAGAAAAAGTGATTTATAGTATTAAATAACCAATTATGATTAAAAGCAATGCGGCATATACTTAATACTTATATGTTGCGCATACGTCGCGTGTTACACGCGCTTAAATTGTATTCAATAAATGTAATAAAAGCAAACATAATTGAAAAATACTTTGTTTAATGTTCGGTTCGGTTCGTAATGTTTGCACATATCAAATATAACTTTTTAATTAAGCAACATATTGATATCCTGTGCGCTTGTCATTTTGTGTACATTAAGCGCAAAAAGTCATTATTTGCAATGAGCCACTTTATTGGTTCCTCCGGATTGCCAATCAATAAACAGTTGCCATGCCAAACTGACGCAGAGTCCGTCCACTGAATGCATTCTGCTCAGATATATGAGTAATGCGCTTTTAGTGAGGCCAAAGGTAAACGCAAGGACACAGACACAGACACAGACGCAGGCAAAGGCAAAGGAATTGTGTATATTGCTTCGCATATTGGTCTCTATTACAGAATCGGAATGGGATGGACAAGTTGAGCCACTAAAGCTGATTGGCAAATTGAATGGACCCGAGTCTCTGCACTCGCATTCATAAATGCGACTCGGCAAATGTTTAAGCAGCGCAGTTATTATTATTAATATTATCGCAATGAGCTGAGACTAGCAGCAGATAGCCGCCGACACAGGAGGAGCGAGCTCTTTGAAGTTGCCAGTAAACAAATATAGCACAAAAGCAGCTCTTGTTGTTATTTAGTAGTCTATCTAGTATACATACATACATATAGATACCATAAGCTCGATCATTAAACAACAACAACACATGTTTATGCGTTTCCAGCAGCATTTTCTATATTTTTATCGCTGTCTGCGTGCTGCTTACTCAAGTCAGCCGCAGCTACAGCTCCACTGACTGACTGACTGACTGACTGACTGACTGACTGACTGACTGACTGACTGGCTGGCTGGCTGGCTGACTGACTGAGTGACTGTAAAAATGTTAATCAAAGTTGTTTTGTTGTTGGCTTTTTATTATTTCATTTTTTTTTCTGTTGTTGTTTATGCGGCTGCCTACTAAACTGGGGCGATGTTATTAAACGTTCAATGACTTTTTTTTGTTAGTTGTTATTTGTTTGTTTTTTCTTCTCATTTCTTTGCAGTCGGACTAAGTCGGCTCTTGATTGTTGATAGCGCAGCGTCTACTTATAGACACAACAAACATGCCCACAATCAGCCAGCCGCTTATCGTATGTACTATATATCCCTATATATATAACTGTTTGTCCTGACTGACTGACTGACTGACTGACTGACTGATTGGTGATCAACGCACAGCCCAAACCGTAAAAGCTAGGAAGCTGAAATTTTCACTGTAGCTACCTTATGTGATTTAGGTGCACGTTAAGACGGGGTTTCGGGAAATTCCAGCCGCAAGTGTGGAAAAATCGCGAAAAACGTTTGTATGTAACTTTTTTGTTTACCATCCGATCGGCCTCAAACTTATTTTCAAAGATCTTTGTTCAAATTCATTTCAGGGGTGTTTCACACTTTTAGGAAAATCCGTTCCTCCTTGGTGGAAATGGAGGTCAAAGATTTGTTGGGTGACGTTTCGCGTTCAAATTAATTTCCAGAGATCTATAAGAAAAATCATTTGATACGTGTTTCACACTTTTCGCAGAATCCAAACTTTTTCGGGTGGAATGCGACTCAAAGATTTGTTGTACGAAGTTTTAAATTGTGTCCGATTTGCTTCAAACTTATTTTCAAAGCTCTTCATAAGAATGTAATGAATACGTGTTTCAGCGATTTGGGAAATTCCACTCGCAACAGTGGTAAATTGGCGGAAAACGTTTGTATGAAAGTTATTTGTTTACCGTCTGATCAGTTTCAAAATCATTTCAAATTTGTTTGAGAACATTGATTTTAGAACATACGTGCCACGGGCAAGGCCGGGTTATACCCTCTAGTCATACACATATATATGAGCTTGGCTACAATCCGAAGAATCATTTGGTGCTAAATACAAAATTGCCTAGTATGTTAGTTGCTAACATTTAGCCCAAACAATTTGCATATATATCACGACCTTAATACGCCCACACACACACACAGCCTTATTCTAAAAGTAATCATGCCATTTTTGGCAAGCGGTTCAATCAAATTTGAAAATATCGTATCGTGTATACCCTGTTGCCTAGTCGAAGTTGTTGTGTGACATTGAAACACACCCACAGATAAATGGAAATGTTTTATAATACGTTTATTTGTTCTATTGATGTTTTTTAGTTATTTTGCAGCCAGTTGCTAAATAGCAGCCAAATATAATAAATAAATATGACAAGCTGCACATTTAACATAATTAAGGAAATCATAGGTTTAGGCCTGTTTCTCTGTGTAATACTTCTTGTTAAATGCCAACACTTTCACATAATTAATTGGGTCTAATGTCGAGATACATATTTTTTTGGTAGCCAAGTGCCGAACTTAACATAAACAAGATATTCCAATTAATCAATGTGATTTATGGCCAACTATTCACATGCAAATTGATGGGGCTGCACAAAGCACAAAGCGTAGCCATCAATTTAAATACATATGTAAATAGCTTGCTTTGCTTTGCTTTGCTTTGCTAATTTGCAAAATCAACTATTTTTTGGGCAAATTAAATGCCACAACTTGAACAGTTTTTAATCGAGTCGCAAAAAACTGTAGATAAATAATGCCAAAGTTTTCCAGTAGAGAAATTGTCGCTGGAACGCGCATTCAAAAAAAATAACCAAAACAAACATGTCACAATTTTGCGGTCGGGTCAAACCGACTGCGTTATGCCCATTAACAGTCTGTCCTCAAAATTTATTAAGAGTTATGGAACTTTTCAACTTGCAACAATTGTTCTTTAAAGCACCTCATCCATATTCTTAAGTCCAAACTTGAGCTCTATAATATGTTAAGTCTCGCACAAAACTAATATACTCTTTGTAGTCTGTGTATCAACTAATTACAGCTACCAGTTGAAAGTCGACTCTTGTTGTTTTTTTGTATCTTTTCTTGTTTTTTATTTGCATTTGTCTTTTTTTTAGCATTTTAATTGGCAGCTCTTCGTTAGGTGGCGCCAGGGCAAATGAACGTTTGAACAAAAAAGTTGACAGACTTTTTCGCGCTTCGCTCGGAATAAGATAAAAAAAAAACCGTTGACAAATTGTGTAAGACACAAATTATAATTAATTAATGTCAGTCAATTGAGTATAAATTACGGAGAATGTTGCGCTAACATTTTGTCGTTGTCGTTTCTTATTTATTTAGGAAAACTTTTCACTTTTCAAACTGCCGATGCTCAGCCAAGAAAGTGTAGGGTATAAAATATATATGTATATATATGTGGAAAATTAGCTCGGCTGGCAGAGAAACCAGTTTGTGAAGCAAACCGCTTTGACTTTGGCATACGGGCACAACTTACAACTTACATTGAGCCGAGGACCAGTTGGTTTCACAATGCGGATTACATGGCCAACACAGGAGTGTGGGCACAAACGCAGCTGCTTAGGCCAAGTTTAATGGATATGTATGCGCGGTGATCATGGATACTGACTGGCTTTTGGTCAACTAGAAAGTTACACTGACAATATAGGGTATCTTGCGTTCGATTAGTTTCGTGTGTTGTGCACTTAATTGTTGTTTGCTTTCTGTTGCGTTCGATTAAAAACTCGTTCGTCAGCGTGGCGTATACGTGATATGACAAGGTTTTCGCTGCCCTGTTGGATGCACTTTGACACGCTTAATTTGGCTTGGGAATTGACAACTCGCTGCGAGTTACACGTCAAATCCAAATGGTTGACTTTACCACTGGGAACTAACTTGGTTCTGTCGACAGTCGCTCTTCATATTGATTGGATATACAATTGATATAGTCATCAGTTCCAAAAGCAAATGCTAAATAATATTTCTTTTTTTGATTTCACAACTAAACAACTTCAGAATACGAAACATAAAACATTAAATGGAGGTCAGCAAGACGTTAGAGGAAGCAGATCTTGATATACATATATGTGTGTGTGTGCGTGTGTGTGTGCCTGTAAGTCGTGACTGAGCATAATATATCGCTACACACATTAAATTTGGTTGTGTTCTCAACCAAACCCAAACTGAAACTCGAGCCCAGGCCCATGCTTATGCATTCATGCATAAATTTGAGCATAATTGAGTGGACTTTAAGTAATCGCAGCTGCAAAGCATAACAAGTGATACTTTGGGCAAGGGCAGGCAACAAGTTTTCGAGTCGTTCAGCAGGGGCTTTTCGACAATTTTCGACCATTTTCGACTTGCCTTGATGACAGCCCACTAGTTGAGCCGTGATGTGTGTGTGTGTGTAGTGAGTACATTAAATGTACTTTATTCTGTTTTGTGCGTAAACTTTTAGCGGTCACTGTGGCGGGAAGTGTCTACGCTGAAAATCACGAAGCGTAGCGATTAAGAAGCCGAGCTAGTGTCAGAGGAAGGTGAAGACGGACACACATCACATCACGTCTTCACAGTGCCTGCTATTCGCAGCCGTCAGCTGTCAGTTAACTTACAATATTTGCGCACACTGTTGTTTTCTTTACGCTCCTCGAGCTTATGTTAATGCGGCTAATTAATTATTGTAAGCAAATTTTGATTTCCTCTTAAAAAAAAAAAAGATAAGCCTACAAGGGAGCAGAAAAGCGCATTTAATGGGCAAACGAATTACAGCAAAACCGAACTAAACTAAATTATACACAAAATTAGCATAATTAGTTGGCCCAACACAAAGAGAGTAATACACTTTTTTTTCTGACAGCTTGATTTACTTTAATATGTTTTTTCCGACATTCTATCTCTGGCTTGCTGCTAGGTTACATGCGGTTTTCACTTGGCTCTTTTGTCTTCAATTTTCATAGCTATTTGTTTTTCGACCTTTTTTTTATTTTATTTTTTTTCGTGTGGGCGCGTTTTCAACTCGCAGGGGTCTCGCTTCAAATGTCAACAGTAGTGGCCTCAACAAATTAAAACAAAAGCTGGTAAACAAGCAAATAAATTAGCATAAATGGTAGACGGCTCAAAAAGAGAAATAGCAAACAATAAGTAGGTAGATAGGTAGATGGGGTAGTTGGGTGAATAATAGGTGGGTAAACAAGTAAAGTGGAAAAAACGGCAGGTGTTAGAAATGCAAACTGAATAAGTGTGTATGAAAACGAAATAATAACGAGTAGGAAGGGCTATCTTCGGCTAGCCGAAGATTTAATACCCTTGCAGACCCAACCTTTCCATAATGTTCATATCTAAGAAGCACAGGGAAAAAAGTTAATGCCGAGTTTGGTTAAGATGTCTTGAAAAACAAAAAAGTTTTCCATACAACAACTTAATTTTCGACTAATCGTTCCTATGGCAGCTATATGATATAGTTGTCCGATCTTAATAGGATTTTGCATATATATGAGAAGCATAGTAAAACTAATAAATGCCAAGTTTGATAAAGATATCTTAATAAACAAAAAAGTTTTTCTTACAAGAACCTGCTTTTCGACAGATCGTTCCTATGGCAGCTATATGATATAGTTGTCCGATCTTAATAGGATTTTGCATATATATGAGGAGCTTAGTAAAACTAAAAAATACCGAGTTTGGTCAAGATATCTTTATAAACAACAATGTTTTTCATACAAGAACCTACTTTTCGACCGATCGTTCCTATGGCAGCTATATGATATAGTAGTCCGATCCAGCTAGTTTTGACATATGAACTGCGTGCAACAGAAAGAGGGAATTCTGCAAAGTTTCATAAAGATAGCTTTAAAACTGAGAGACTAGTTCGCATAGAAACAGACAGACGGACATGGCTATATCGACTCGGCTGTTGATACTGATCAAGAATATATATACTTTATGGGTTCGGAGATGTCTCCTTCTGTGCGTTACACATTCCACGACAAAATTATAATACCCTCTGCAAGGGAATACAAATAATAGTACAAAAAATATCAAATAAACAAGTTGAGAGCATTTTTCCACAGCTTACACACACACACACAATTCACACAGAAACCTTTCTATATATATACATATATATATACTATATGTTAATTCGTATCTGTATAAGTGTGTGTGTGTGTGTGTCTATTAGCGGGAACAGCGGCTGCATTATAAACTATTTGTTGTGCACTTGCGTGTGTGCGTAGCTAATAAAGACGCGCGTCTAGACGTGATAAACTATAAACTCATAAGTGTATATATGTATATATATATACTAATAAGTGGATTTTTAAGTTTGCACTCACAGCTTAGCATATTAATTTGGGTTTATTTACATATTTATGCATGTACGTATGTCTATTTATATTTGTGTTCCACATACGCGCAGCGTAGATTGCGAGAGAAGCAGAGAACAATGCCAGCTGCAATATGAGAAATTTCTCATTTTCAACTTCATTATAATATACTATATTATATTATCAGTTAACATATTTAATTAATCAACTGCAGCACACTTGTTGCTGCTTTTTGTGTACCCGTTCTACATGTCTACAAAGTTGATTCACTTGATTGTTGACTTAAGTTGTTGTTGTTCGATTTTGCTTCGTTTCGTTTTTCTTATGTCAAATATTTAAAAAAAAAACAAACAATTTCCAGCACCAGCACCACAAAATAGCATTCATCCAAAATTTGATAAGGTACTATACACATGAAATCCCATTCTGCACTTGGTTATCTTTGTTTATCATTTGTTTTTCGTATTGTTTTACACTGTCGAGTCGCTTTTTTTTATTTTTTTTTTATGTTTTGCAACGCATGCAGAATGTGTGTGTGTTTCTCCGACTGCGACTACTCCATTTGAGTTTTTCCGAGTTCCTATGAGTTATATGAGTACACTCATTCGCAGTGTGAGTAAGTACTGTGAAATGTGCACATGTTTGCAAGTGTCTAGCGAAGTGGCAATATTGACCAACCTCAATGTGTGTGTGTGCGTGCGTGTGTGTGTGCGTGCGTGCGTGTGTGTGTGTGTGCGTGTGTGTGTGTGTGCTGGCGTGACTCTGGTCCTGGACTTTTCCGCCCGCTTGTCTGGCACTCAGTGCGACACTTTGTCTACTGATAAAGTGCAAACAATCGAAGCTCTAGAGGCAAAACAATAGCAATGCAAACACAAAGACATGACAACCAAACAGTCTGTGGCAAGTGTGGCAAATTATTAGGTGCACATTATCGCTTGTTACGACAATAACAACCACAACAACAACAACAATGACAAACTAACAATAAACTGTCAGACAACTAAGTCAGCGACGACTGAGCTGCTCCTTGGCCTGATAACAGTTATTGATAAGATGGCACAGAACTCACATATTGCCATAATTGTTATTTCCTTCTACCTTTAGTATATTGATGATAATAACTGGAGAAACGTCTGGTAAATGGCAAATTGTGTGTCATACCAACTAAATGAGTTTGCTAAATATAAATCTTAGGTTGAATGAACTCTGCCTAAACTTGTTTACTTATCATTATTGTTCTAAAATAATTCATTAGAAATACTTCTTTGGCATTTATGAGGCCTATAAAAAAAAAAACTTATATACTAGAGCAATTAATTAAAATACAAAATTCAAATATATACTTATATGTATATACAGCATTTATCTATTATTGAATAGCTGAATAAATGGCTCGCACATGCCGCTTTTTGCCATTCCAATACAGATATTTCTATACTATTTCACATGTTTACACAAATTAAGAAAATATCCAAAAATAACAAAAAA
The DNA here is from genome assembly GCA_035045885.1 of Drosophila borealis. Classification (NCBI taxonomy): domain Eukaryota; kingdom Metazoa; phylum Arthropoda; class Insecta; order Diptera; family Drosophilidae; genus Drosophila; species Drosophila borealis. The sequence continues at coordinate 399,462 of JAWNOR010000427.1, read as the reverse complement.
AAAAAAAACACTTTAAATATGTCGCAGCACCAGCCACATTTCTATATGCATATATATTATAATAATCAATGTTTAGCCTGACTTCCGCATCTGAGAAATGCTGGCAATTAAATTGCACAAATCATTAAATGAAATGTTGAAAATGTTTCTATTTCGAATCGCATCGTCAAATTGTAACCAAAACTTATCTGATGCAATTTCCTCGACGACAATCTGAATATGAAGAACACACGCAGTTAGTCAGCCAGACGGTCAGTCGGCCAGACGCTCAGTCAGTCAGTCAGTCAGTCAGTGGGTATAAGAAGAGCTGCACTTTTCGCTTTCTGCGTTATTCAAACAGTCAATCAGTCAGTCAGCCAATCAATCAGTCGCTCAGTCAGTCAGTCAGCATTATTCGCTTAGTCAGTCAGTCAGTCAGTCAATCAGTCACTCAGTCAGTCAGCATTATTCGCTTGCGCAGTAAGGCAGTCCCTCAGTCAGTCAGTCAGTCAGTCAGTCAGTCAGTCAGCCAATCAGTCAGTCAGTCAGCATTATTCGCTTAGTCAGTCAGTCAGTCACTCAGTCAGTCAGTCACTCAGTCAGTCAGTCAGTCAGTCAGTCAGCATTATTCGCTTAGTCAGTCAGTCAGTATGTCATGTCGTGATTCTGTCACTCACTCTAGAGGCAAAAGCCTTTTGGACTGTTGCCAGAATCAGAATGGCGCACATCTGTTTATTTGATATTGTTGCTCATGTTAGCGTATTTTTATACTACAGTATTCATTTATATCAAATGTAAAATGGCCTGCATGTTGCCCGTTGCCCGTTTTGTTGTGCGTTTAATAGTGACTAATCTGCAGGTTATATAAGCATGCAGAAACATTTTAAAGGCTGAGCAACTATCAAAATTGAAACTTTACTTAAATTCCCTTTCTAACTGCAAATCGCATTCAACTGCGACGCAATCAGAAAAACTTAATTCAATTCAATTTAGTTGAAAATTGTATATTTATAAGGTTCTGTGCCGCACATAAAAAAAAAAAACAACAGATTAGATGACCCAATTTCGGTGCTATTTATAAGCAAATGTGCATAAAAAATATTTGATTCTAAAGCTCTAACAGCAAAAGTGCTTTGTTATCGGTTTCGTTTGGTACATGACAAAAAACAAAATATATCAAAAATAATAATAATAATTGCTGAATCATAATGTAGTTTTCTGCGGCTTATCAAAGCCTGGCTGGCGAGCTCCCAAAAAAAAATCTTCCAGCCGGAAAGCAAAAACAGCACAGAAATTGCGCATTTGTAATCATGTTACTATGCTCGTTCCGTTCCTTTCCAATTAAAAAAGGTTTCATATAGTACTACAATTTTCCGTTTGTCGAATGAATGAATGAATGAGAATCCACATAGTTGTTTTTCTTCATATTTCTCTATTTGCAGTGCGCATTGTGATAATGTTGTGAAAGCAAAACCATCCTTCATTGTTCAACAACTATTTGTTGGCTGCCTCATCTAGAGCACATGTAGAATACTCTATATATTATATGTTCAGTCATCTCGAAAGGGTATTACAATTCGGAGTCTGTCTGATATACAAAATAAGCTCCCTCTGCCTCATGAAGAGCACATGTAGAATACTCTATATGCTATATTTATTATGTATTTACGCTCTATATACTATATATATTCACAGTTATATGTTCAGTCATCTCGAAAGGGTATTACAATTCGGAGTCTGTGTGATATACAAAACAAGCTCCCTCTGTGTTATTTATTTTTCTGCGCAACTTGCATTAGGAGAATATTTAAATGTATATAGAATATAGAAAACGACAAAGGGAGGAATTCTCATGTTTGAGTTTCAGTTTCTGGAATTTGTGGCCCTGCAGGGGGTTTCCAAATTAATTAATTTAACTACAATTATGACATGATATGGAACATATTTCTCTAATTAGTCTAGACTTTTCAATCCGAACCAAAACTCGACTCTTGCTGCACAGCTAACTGTGTGTGTGTGTGTGTGTGTGTGTTGCCACGAATCGAGAACAAAAAGTAGCCTGCAGCTATCTGCAAAAATTCAATTAGTGCATGAATTACACGGAGACCAACAAACAGGCGGCAGCACATTTCAAATGATGTTGATTTCCTTTACAGTCATTTAATCGATTTTCACGTGCCACATTCTCAAATTTCATTATGCAACAAAAAGTGGCAACGTTTTTGTGGCACACAGTTATGAGGACATCCGTTGGCAACAACCATCAAATTGTGACAAAAATAGATATGCTGATAATGGGGCAGACCTAATTGCGGGAATTCGCCTGTAATCCGATTTTGAGCCGAACGTATTCAAACGCGGAATTTTAATTAATTCTTTACTTTGAAACCAATCCAGTTGCCACAAAAACAGCTGAATCAAATACCGCTGTGAGCCATTTTTGTAGAAAAAATCAGAAAGCAGGGATACGTTAGACCCCCAAAACATTGAATATTTTAAGGCAAATTTGATTAATACCAATTGTGCGAAGAGATTTCTATGTAAATAAGATTTTGCATAAATGTGGGAAACATAGCGAAACTTAAAAATGGCGTCTTTGGTCAAGATATCTTGATAAACAAAAAAGTTTTTCATACAACAACTTAATTTTCGACCGATAGTTCCTATGGCAGCTATATGGTATAGTAGTCCGATCCAGCCGGCTCCGACATATGTACTGCGTGCAACAGAAAGAGGCACTTCTGCACAGTTTGATGACAATAGCTAAAAAACTGAGAGACTAGTTCGATGAGAAACAGAAGGAGGGACAGACGGAGGGACGACATGGCTTTATCAACTCGTCTGTTAATTACTGATCAAGAATATATACACGGAGATGTCGTTACAGAGATTTATAATAGTCTGAATGGGCATTAAAAATAAAATTATTTCATTAGCATTTAATATATGTATATGTGCCTGGACTTAAGGTTGTGGAAAATTCGATTAACGAACTTAACCGAAACTAAAGGCAAGGCAAGGCGAGTTGGCTCGAAGTTACCAAAAAAAATGTTTATTAACATATACTTATAAAAACTGACGACATAGAGTATAATAAAGGTTGTTTTACTTACATCTTGTGAGATTTGTCCCATTTCCGCGTAATAATCAACAGCCGAGTACATTGGTGTGTAAATGTGTGCTTGGGTGTGTTAATGTATTTGTGGTCAGGTCGACTGCACTCGCTGATAATACCAGAGACCAGTAAACAGTTACAGTAACAGTTACAGTTCCAGTTACAGTTCCAGTTGCGGCAGTTACTGGTTTAGTGCCTCCTGTGTGTGCTTGGCTCGTATTCCAGCAGCCAAAAGGAAACTCGTCAGCGACTGGGCCAAGTTGCTTTGAAGCTGTTGGCAACCAACTAAAGGAGCTGGCTCGTTGTCATTCACAATCTAGATTTGGCTTAAAAGCGGCTGTCTCGCTCTCTCTCTCTCTCTCTCTTCGTCTCTCTCTTTTTCTCTGCTTTTATTTTAAGTATTCACTTGCTGAATTTCGTTTTCGGTTGTTTTATGTCGCGGCTGTCGGGGCAATTAAGGCAACTGCAGCGACTGTGGCTTTTGTGCAACAGGCAGTCGAATCGAATCGAAAGCAAATACAAAACATGCACCGCGTTGGGTGTTGTTGCCAAAAACCAAATAACAACAACAACAACAACAAAACAAAGAAAAGAAAAGAAAAGAAACACGTCAACTACTTGAACTTGCGCTTGCACTTGGCTCTGATCAGGAGTTGCGGCTCAGATACAGATTCAGATTCAGATACAGATTCAGATTTCGGCTGAGACTCTGTTCAAGTATCTTGAGCCTGATGCACGTCTGTGGCACATAAATGCGTCGCGAAATTGGATTTGTTAGCGGATTATGATTTAGGCACTTGTACGTATGACTGCGAGGCCCAAACTTCTTCCGCTTTAGCTGTTCTCTGGCAACTATTCGTTTTGTGCTTGACTCGTATACACTATAATTGCAGTCGCCGTTTTCATTGGTTTTCATTGGTATCGGCAACAAAGTTTCAGCTTGCCCTCTGGCCGAATTTCCCCTCACAGCGATGAGTATGTTGCACAATTTCCAGCGCACACTGTATGAAAAGACAAAAAGAAGAGATGTGTTAGACTTTATATATACCCTCTCAAAGTTAGTTTGCTGCCAGCAGAAAAAAAGGCCATATGTATGTACATAGAAGGGCACTACACTACTAGCTTAGCATAAACAAATGCAGAGCCTACTTGAATTCTTGAGAATCGAGGAGGAGAGCACTTGCTAGAAATTCGTTTTATTTAAATTTGCAGCCCAGCGAGTAATAGAAAGAGCATGCATACACTAACACACACACGCCTACACATACATACAAACATACATAAGTCGAAATTTCCCACTCCCATAACTCGGCCAAAACTCAACCGATTTCCATGAGCCTTGGCTTTTTGTACATAGTTTTCACTCATCAATAATCTGGCATTTAAATCTGAATACATAATTTTTAGTCGAAATTCATGTCAAAATCTTGCCCCTAAGATTCGTATATACCCATAGGTCGAAAATTCCCATCCCCATAACTCGGTCAAAACTCAACCGATTTTGAAAAGGTTTGACTTTTAGTACAAAGTTTTCCCTATAGATTGATCTGGCATTCAAATCTGAATACATAATTTTTAGTCGAAATTCATGTCAAAATCTTACCCCTAAGATTCGCATATACCCATAGGTCGAAAATTCTCACCCCCATAACTCGGCCAAAACTCAACCGATTTTCATAAGGTTTGGCTTTTTGTACATAGTTTTCCCTCTAGATTAATCTGGCATTCAAATCTGCATATATAATTTTTAGTCGAAATTCATGCCAAAATCTTACCCCTAGATTCGTATACCGGAATAGGTCGAAATTTCTTACCCCCATAACTCGGTCAAAACTCAACCGATTTTCATAAGGTTTGGCTTTTTGTACAAAGTTTTCCCTCTAGATTAAACTGGCATTCAAATCTGAATACATAATTTTTAGTCGAAATTCATGTCAAAATCTTGCCCCTAAGATTCGTATATACCCATAGGTCGAAAATTCCCATCCCCATAACTCGGTCAAAACTCAACCGATTTTGAAAAGGTTTGACTTTTAGTACATAGTTTTCCCTCTAGATTAATCTGGCATTCAAATCTGAATACATAATTTTTAGTCGAAATTCATGTCAAAATCTTACCCCTAAGGTTCGTATATAGACATACGTCGAAATTTCCCACCCCCTTAACTCGGTCAAAACTCATCAGATTTTCATGAGCCTTGGCTTTTTGTACAAAGTTTTCCTTCTAGATTAATCTGGCATTCAAATCAAATTCAAATCTGCATACATAATTTGTAGTCGAAATTCATGTCGATATCTTGCCCCTAAGGTTCGTATATAGACATAGGTCGAAATTTCTCATCCCCATATCCATAAATATCTAATAAATTATAAGATAATATTACCCGCCTCCATAGTTCGGTCAAATCTCTTCTGATTTTCACGAGGTTTGGCTTTGTGTTTTTGTAAAATGGTACCCTCAAATATCCTATATAGAAAGATACCCTATAAATTGAACAAGATCCATTTGGCTTCTATGTTAATCTGGCAACATTATTTTTGTGTATTTTATACATCTGTATGTATGCACATGTGTATATATGAAATATTCCTTATTGTTGCGTAACCTTAATAAGCAGCTTTTGTGTTAATTACATTGTGAACAAAAGAGGATTTGTGTCAGAGCCCAATGTAAATTCAGAGCTGCAACTAAAGGAAAATCAACATGCATACATAAAATAATCAAATAGCTTCCAATGATGTATCTGTTTTGGGATATGGCACATGGTATATGGCTGAAATAATTCAAGCCACAAATCAGCTGTTTACGCTGCGTATACGTGATTTAATTCGAACGCTCATACGACCCGTCGAAAATGTCGTTATGGTCAGGTTTGAGAATGGTTCAATGTCAGTCATGGTATTTGTCATAGTACTTGTTGCTAAATTTTACACAGAATGTTTATGTTTGAAGTCAGCCTCATTTGCATGGCCAGTGTGTGTGTGTGTGTGTGTGTGGGGTAAACAATACGAAAAGTTGTCGTCGGCTGCTGGCCAGTGCATGCCATTATAATTCATTCCTTTGCTAATTAATAGGGTAAACCAATAAACAACAACAACAACAAGAACAACAACAACAACAGACGCCGCAACAACAATCTGTCAACAGACACCACAAGTCAAATTGAATATTGTTTTCATGTGGTTTTCGGCACACATCTGTCAACAGCCGCGTCTGCCCGAGCTGCGACTGGAGACTGTCACTGCTGACTGAAGGCTGACCACGCCCACGCACACACACACACACACACACGCACACACACATGAATAACATGTAGCTGATCTGAGTCGCTCAAGCGTTTGGCATGCGCACTTTGTGGCTCTATAAAAAGTCCATAAATTTATTAATTTTACAACAACAAAGTAACGAAAACAATAACAAAATAAAACGAGAAGGAAGGGCTATCTTTGGCACGCCGAAGATTTAATACCCTTGCCGACCCAACCTTTTCATAATGCTCATAGTGCTTTGTCCGTATCTAAGAAGCACAGGGAAATTTGTTAATGACAGTTAATTAACCGAGTATCGTTAAGATGTCTTGAAAAACAAAAAATTTTTCCATACAACTTAATTTTCGACTGATCGTTCCTATGGCAGCTATATGATATAGTGGTCCGATCTTAATAGGATTTTGCATATACATGAGGAGCATAATAAAACAAATAAATGCCAAGTTTGGTAAAGATATCGTAATAAACAAATTAAACTTAATTTTCGACCGATCGTTCCTATGGCAGCTATATGATATAGTTGCCCGATCTTAATAGAATTTTGCATATATATGAGGAGCTTAGTAAAACTAATAAATGCCGAGTTTGATAAAGATATCTTTATAAACAAAAATGTTTTTCATACAAGAACCTACTTTTCGACCGATCGTTCCTATGGCAGCTATATGATATAGTGGTCCGATCCAGCTGATTTTGACATATGACAGACATATGCAACAGAAAGAGGGAATTCTGCAAAGTTTCATAAAGATAGCTTTAAAACTGAGAGACTAGTTCGCATAGAAACAGACAGACGGACAGACGGACAGGGCTATATCGACTCGGCTGTTGATACTGATCAAGAATATATATACTTTATGGGGTCGGAGATGTCTCCTTCTATGCGTTACACATTTCACGACAAAATTATAATACCCTCTGCAAGGGTATAACAAACTGATACTGAAATAGAAAACTTAGCAGCGCTTCGTTATTGTCATTTGAGTGCGCGCCAAGTTGCCTAAGTTACAAGCAAAAATGTTGCTGTTGTTGTTGTTGTTGTTGTTGTTGTTGTTGTGGTTGTTGTTGTCGTCGCTCTGCCGCCTACAAAGTCACGTTCTCTGACCATGTTTTGGCTCTGGCTATGGCTGTGTCTGTGTGTAATGGATTTGTTGACATTGCTGCGCTGGCTTCGATCAAACCGCAGCAACACCCTAAAAATTGTAATCATGCGATGAGATAAATTACAAGCGACAACAGCTCGCTGAAATGTAGTTTATGCCAAAGTTCTTCCAATATTTTCAACAATAACAAATGCCAAATACGCAATACAAAAGCTCATGGTCATGATGCCTTCCTTTTTCCACAAAAGAAATCATGGCATTTAGTGAAAGGTTTAACAAAAGGAAAAACTGCGTAGTCTTTTGGCTTTACTTTCAAATAAAACATTTCTGGCTGGAGTATGTAAATTAAAGAAATAAACAAAAATTCATTAGCCTTCGACGATTTGCGTCCAGAACTGAGGGGAAGACACCTTTTCAAGATGTGCAATAAGGATTGTTGCGCCCTCAAGACTGCGCTGCAGATACGACGAATGAAAATTTTGATCGAACAGCGACGGCAGGCAGAAGCCAATGCCAAGCCCAAAGACATTATAGTAACGCCCGACAGCTTGATCTATAGCTATGACGATATTGAAAATATGGCCAAATTTATAATTAGCAGAACAGAGATAAGACCCAGATTTGGCTTAGTGTGTGGATCGAACTTGGATACGTTGGCCGAATTGATTGACAATCCCATTGTTATTAACTATTCGGATATACCCAAATTTACAGAGTGCACGGCCCAAGGTCACAACGGCAAACTGTTTGTGGGCAGTTTAATGGGCGCGACAGTGATTGCCCTGCAGGGACGATTCCATCACTACGAGGGCAATCCGCTTGGCAGCTGCTCAATGCCGGTGCGAGTGCTAAAGCTGTGCGGTATCGAATATTTGTTTCTCACCTGTGCAGCGGGTGCGGTCAATAAGAACTATAAAGTTGGCGATATAATGCTCGTTAAGGATCACATCAATTTGTTGGGCTGGTTCGGTAATAATCCACTTAAAGGACCAAACGATCTGCGCTTCGGCGATCGGCACGTCAATATGGCTAACGCCTATGATGAGCAACTGATCGAGAAGGCGCTGGAAATTGGCCTAGAAATCGGTCAGGAGGATCGCATACATCACGGTGTCTATGCTTGCCTGGGTGGCCCCGTATACGAGACTTTGACCGAACATCGATTTCTGCGAAATATTGGCGTCGATGCCGTCGGCATGTCACTCGTCCAGGAGGTAATTGTCGACACACTAATCTTGCAAAGAAAAAATACCTTAACCGATTGTGTGTTGCACACTTTTTTTCAGGTAATTTACGCGCGTCATTGCGGCCTGAAGGTGTTTTCATTTAGTCTGATCAGTATGCCAGCGATTGAGCATCCGGATATACCCGAAAATGTTCGTGACATTTTGATACACCAAGGAACAATTGTCAGCGCGGAGCTACTTTCGCGCATGCTATACAAAATACAAAACAACTTATGACCAAAGCGAAAAATTAAAAAGCATACAACAAATTATACAGACAATGCAATCTGAGGACAAATCTGTTCAATTTCCACAAATTCATTTAGACAGAGTGCAGCTCACAAAAATTTCTAAACTATGCGTTGCGTATACGTAACTTGCTTCGATATCGCGTATACGCAGTGTATAGCACTATTCAAGTACAACAAAAATAAACGTGCGCTCGCGCTTATTGTTGCTAATTTAGTCCGTTGCTGTGGCTACTTTTCGCTGACGTGAATATATATACATACATACATACATATAATAAACAAGAGTACGTATACATACATATGTATATAGAAGAAAAACACGCGCTGTTTGTGACTTATTGCTGACTTTATTGCATTTGCAAGCTAATGTTGATAGCGATCGCCTTGTATTAGGTTCATTGACTTTAATACGCACACCTCAACTACACGCAAATAATGAAATATGCTTTTGAAACAAATTATTTGAACATCATTCAATAATAAATACGCCAAAAATATATATTTTGTGTCTAATTACACACACACACGCACACAAACTGCTATATATGTATTCTATTCTAATCTCGCTTGTTTTTGGTTGTGTGTAGTTCAGTGTAGTTCACTGGCATTGCATTTGAAATCAAATTGAAGAAAAACAAAAACAAATAGACAAAGGCAAAATCAAAGCATTTGAGGCATTTGTGCGTGCATTTCAACGTGCCAACAATCGAAATGCCCAGCAGCAGCAGCTGATTGTCAGGATGTGTTTATAAATTGATGTATATCATTTATATATATATAGATATATATATAGATACTAGCGGGTATAACCCGGCCTTGCCCGTGGCACGTATGTTATAAAATCAATGTTCTCGAACAAATTTGTAATGATTTTGAAACTGATCGGACGGTAAACAAATAACTTTCATACAAACGTTTAAAGCAAATCGGACACAATTTTAAACTTCGCCCAAAAAATCTTTAAATCGCATTCCCATCGAAGAAGTTTGAATTCTGCGAAAAGTGTGAAACACGTATCAAATGATTTTCTTATAGATCTTTGGAAACGAATTTGAGCGCGAAACGTCACGCACCAAATCTTTGACCTCCATTTCCACCAAGGAGGAACGGATTTTACGAAAAGTGTGAAACACCCCTCAAATGAATTTGAAAATAAGTTTAAGGCCGATCGGATTGTAAACAAAAAAGTTACATACAAATGTTTTTCGCGATTTTTCCACAGTTGCGGGTGGAATTTCCCGAAACCCCGTCTTGACGTGCACCTACATCACATAAGGTAGCTACAGTAAAAATTTCAGCTTCCTAGCTCTTACGGTTTGGGCTGTGCGTTGATCACCAATCAGTCAGTCAGTCAGTCAGTCAGTTAGGACAAACAGTTTTATATATAGATATATGTGTATGCATATCTAAACTAAGCACATGCACCAAATAGTTTTGGCATTTCAATTGCTTTACGTGCACATCTGTCGATACTTTGCAAATTGCTTTATCGACGGGCGGTCGGTCGGTCGGTCGGTCTGTCGGAAAGTTGGTGCGTTGCATTTGAAATGGCAGCAATGTGCATTAAAATAGACAGTGCCTGATTCAAATGCAAGCCAAATATTCCGATAGCTAATCAACTGACATCAGAACAACAAATGCAAATTGTATTTAAATGGAAGCTAAGTCACATTATTTGACAAGCCTGCAATTGGTATTTATTAATTAATTTAATCGGGCGTATTTTAATTGCCTCTCCTCCACATAAATCAGTTTTGCCAAGCTTGAAACTTTACAATTGAATTCATAAAATTATCATTGTGTCTGGCTGTCAAAGACAGCAAAACTCGGTGCGTGTGCGTGTGTGTGTGTGTGGTTTGAACTTTTAATATTTGCAACAAGTTGACACATTTCACTTGTGAAAAACAGTTCAAGTCAGGCCCTGACAAGAAAATGTCCAGGACAGCAATTCATATTACAATTTCAACAGGATGGCAAATTTAATTTATATTTGAGCAGCAAGTCTCCAAATGCTTCTTGTTTCTTGTTGTTGTTGTTGTTGTTGTTGTGATGGTTGAGCTACTCGCAAGACATAAACAACTAGTCACACAGACCGAAAATAGAATCGGAGGCGAGATCAAAATTATTTCGCTGTATAGCAAAAACAGAAAGTTGCCAAAGTTGGCATAAGAACATTCGACACTCGCATATGCCAAGTGTTTTGTTTTTGATTGAGTTGCCACCTGCCACATGCCACATGCCACTCGCCACTTGCAACTTGCCACAAGCCAGCAAAATGAGCTAATTGAATTTCCGTTCGACTTGAGTACTGCATTAATGGTTCAATTAGCTGCATAATCAACTCATTTGTGCATTAATTCTCGCTGCTTTCCCACTCGACATAATCAAGTACAAGACGCTCACTAAATGTACACACAAATTAATGTACATAGATGTATGTGCATCTAAATTGTAATTACATAGATGTATGTGCATCTAAATTATAATTACAGCCCATTTTTGCAATTTCATCCAATTGAATGGCAAAACCTAAATGTTAATATTTCATTTATAATAAGCACGCTATAAATTTCATTGAATATTAATTGGTAAAAAAAAAGGCCCATTTTTTATCTGAGTGTTTTATACTATTTCACTTATTAATCACACAAAGTACACACATATTTATTTTTTAGCTGTTGTCAGGTGCAAAAATAAAAGCCTTAAAACAACCACAAATTGATTAGATTAGCAATATATAATACACAAATTTAATGGCTGTTCATGGTTTGTCACTCAGTCTTGATTAGCCGTATTAGGTTTTGTTTTAGTCTTTTTGAGTTTTATTTATTTCATTTTAGCCAAATTGATGTTTTTATACATAAGTATTCGATTTTGGCATGGCAATTAATTAAATATCATTTCATTAGCAGAACTGCGAACTCACAGAAAACTTTGTGGCACAAATAACTGCAGGCCTTATAATTGAATGCTTAAAACGAACTTCACAACTTTGAATGCAGTGTCAAAACCACAAGCAGAAAATATTCCAAAAATGTGCGAGTCTTGTAATATGCGAGGTGAAAATGGCGTAATTAAAAGCAAACTTTGAAGCCCAAGAAGCGTAAACTACAAAGCAACAAAAAACAAAACAAAAATAGCAAAAAACCAAAATGAAAGCCGAAGCTGAGCGACCCACGTTGCAGCTCCCAGGGCAAAAGGAACAATGCCACAGAGCAAGTACAATGAAAATATGCGGAGCCAGATATTTGTTTACCCTACCATCCATTAAGTAAATTCAGCATATAGGGCCTTGTCTCAAACACGCAACAAGATATCGAAAATATTGGAATATTGTAAATATAAAAAACATCTATATGTAATTATTAGACAGCCAAAATTTTATACCCTTTTAATTAACAATAATAGTTAAGATAGTTGTTTTTCTTTGAAAAAATGCGAAGGGTGCATTGAGAACCTACAGGAAAATGTCAAAATTGTGCAATTAACTACTTTTTACAGGCTGCCAACTGGAGACTCACTAAGAGGCTCTGGCAAAAGTTATTGCTGCAGTTGTTGTTGCACAGTTGTTGTTGTTGTTGTTGTTGTGTTGCTTGTTGCTGCTGCAAGTTCACTCACCTCAATTTGCGACCATAGAAGTGATGGTAGTGTAAGTAGCTAGTAGCTGACGTTGTTGTAGCCATTGTTGCTGTCTGTTAACGCATCTTGCACGTCTTTTAATAATTTCTATTATTTAAGCACCTGCTCGACAAATCGACAAACATGAGTGGAGGAAATTATCTGAATCCAGTTAAATATCAATGGGTGCGAAAAGTGTTGATGAATCAATTAAAAAATGAACGTTGCTGCCACAAATGAGTTCCACTTAAGAAGCGCTTAAAATTGATTGCAACATTCAATGAAATATATGTAGTTTCAGACAATTCAAGCAGTTCAAGTGATTTAACTGCGCGCACAACACACACACACACACACATGCGAGCGCCCACTTAACGCTTAGCAACAAGAAGAGGTCGCGACAAAAAACAGTTATTCAACTGCAATATATCTATTTGAGCTCTCTTGGGCTGTTGCCATAGCTACAATTGATATCATAATTGGCATAAACTGATTCAGCTCTTCAGCCTTCTTTAACTCTCTTTTTCGTTTTTTTTCGTTTTTTCTGTTTTTTTGCCTTCGCTTTTGTTTTTGTTTTACTCTTTCATTAGCCTGCCCGCAACGTTCACGCTTCAATGGTAGCCAACTGCAAATTAGAAATATTCCTATTCATATGCACATACACGCATGCATGCATGTATGTGTGTGTGGCGGACACAAAAACTAACGGCATCACCTGATTGTGGATTTAATTTATGATTTGTAATCTGCCTGCACGTGTGTGTGTGTGTGTGCGTGTGCGTGTGTGTGCACGCATACATATGTGTATATTTATGTAGAGTAGATACCTGATGATATAATGTTTTGTAATTCTTTTGACGGTAAATGTTGAGTTTTTTGTTGCCTTGCCAGTTTTGTGAATTGAAAATGAAGCTTAAAGCTCCTGTTAATTAATTGAAAGCCCATTAAATATTTCTATTAATATTGTTTTCATTAATATTTTAACCCGAACGTTATCAACAGTCTGGTTCGTCTAAGTAATACAACTCTTGGATAACACAACAACAATAAATTTGGGTCAACAGGTGACTTATGGTATGTACATGCACATACATCATCATATTAAAGGTCAGAAAAATAACAAATAGGATTAGAGACAAGAACAAAAGACAAGGGTCAACTATTGAATGCCCAACATTGCCGACATTTGCATATGTCACCCATACCAACATGCACACAGATAGCACACTTAGCTAATACACTCTGTTCACAAAGTATTCACTAAGTAATGGCGGCAAAGTACGGCGAAAATCAAATGAAATCAAAGAAATGTACTCGGTAATAATTGTCCGTTCATGTGTGTGTGCATATACTCGCTCATATGTGTGTAGAAACACACACACACACACACACTCATCGTCAAAATACGTACACATATGAATGTACAATTGTGTATATGTATAAGTTGAGAAGAAGAAAAAGAAAAAACAGCAAAACAAGCAGCGAAGAGAGAACGCATAAAAAATTGTTGCTTAATTTAGATTTACGTGTGGTAGGTCAAGTGGCAAATTTTCTCAACAATTTTTCGGCTATTTTTCTTGCTCTTATGGGGTACACAATTTGTATTTAATTTGGCCAACAGAGTTTGGCAAACTTAGCACACATTTAATGTTTGTTGAACTTGAGCATGGTTGAACTCAAGGCAACCACAGTATCAGGACATTGCGTGTGGAGCACATAAAATCAAGTTTCCAGCCAATATGAGTTGAAAGCCTTGTAATGATTCGAATTTAGCATGTGGAGTATTAGCAATGCTCATTCAAATGCAAACGCACCACAGACCCAAACACAAACACAAACACAAATCACAAGCCAAAGTTGAAATATCTCATCCTGCAGCTGTCAATCAGTTGCAGTTGCAGTTGCCGTTGCAGTTACCGTTGCAGCTGCAGTCCTGGCTGTTCAACTTTTGACTTTTGATTTGATTTTGGTCAGATGCAATCCGATTTTGGCAAAATTTTGGCAATTCGAGTTGACTTGGTCTGGCATTTGAAGACCCCTTGCAGGCATAACGAACGGTAAAATACACAAATACACAGACAAGGCTTGTATACAAACAGAAGGGATTAATTAAGATTTTCAGTCAAGCCCACAGAAATTTGCCCAAAAGCATACAAAATGCATTCAAACATCATTTGACTAATAAGTCGTATCAAAATACATCACGCCAAGAAACTACGACAGCAAATCTAGTTACTAATTAAAAACATACAGAAAAAAAAACAACAGTAAAAACTCCTACAAACGGACATTCATTTTCATATGACACAGACACAGTTTCCGATTTAGTTCAGTTTAAAGTTCGGACAATCTAATTAATCCAATTTAAGTTTCATATAAATGTCTCCCTATTAGCAGGACAAAGGAACTGGCTGTCCGCTCTAAGGAGTTTTCACTGTTCCCATTTGTCTGACACTTTTCGATTGGCGCTGGTTCTTTAGGCCGTTTAACTGAGGTTATTTCCATGAAGCAGACAAAAAAACTTACCCATAGAGCCGCTGACGATGGAGGAGGTTGAAATGTTTTGTGGCTCTCTCTCTCTCTCTGTCAATGTCAGTTTCTTCTTCTTGCTGTGTTGTCGGTGGTAAGAACTGCACTGGAAATCATCGGCGTGGTAACAGCGCGGCACCGTTTTTCGTTCTTTTGAGATCGCTTTTAGTTTTTTGTTGTTGTTTGTTTGTTTTTTTTCACGTAGCTGATAACGCGGCCACACGTTGATTCTTACGTTTGTAAAATGTATACATACATATGCAGGTCTGATAACCGATGCAGCTTTTTTTTGTTTTTGTTTTGTGTCTTTTACATGAAAATGTTGATAACGTACAAGAACAAAAGGCGCACTGTGGATGGGATTTTATGAAATGTGAAACATTTGGATTAAGAATTAATATTTCGGCATTGAAACGTCAGATTATCATATCATTGACCTAATTAAAAATATCTATACAAATTTCACTTGTGCACGAGTTTTCAGTTGCATTTAAAGCAATGTGAAACATTTTTAGATTTTCCTCTAATGCTCTATCTTTCATACTAATGCTCTAGCCTAGTAGTATGTAAATATAAATACACAAAAATATATTCAACTTTTTTATCTTTCCAATTTTTTGTTTTTAGAAAAGATTCGGGCATGTGTGAGGTGAAATGCGCCTGTGTGTTTATGTTGCCAAAGATTATAAATTTATCGTTTTGTTGTTGCTGTTGTTACTTTTTTAATGATATTTCTGGGCATTTTGAATTTGTAGATCGACCAAGTCTCTAGCTTACACACACAGGCACACTCACACGTAGAACTCAAACACGAATGCATTTCGCGTGAAAACAACACATAACTCAAAAACCAAAACTTAAATTTTGATTAAAAAAGACAACAAAAGCATATCTATAACTTATATGCATAAAATAATAAAAAACAGAATACTGCCGGTCACTTAATTTGCTGTATGGCCAAACCAATTTAAGCTTTTTGTGTGTTATTGTTGTTGGTTTCTTTTGCTTTTGCTTTTGCGTTTATAGAGCCCCCGACGATCAAGAAATTTCTGTAGTAATTTTCCATGCAATAACAATGATTTTCAGCTTTTTTTTTATTTTTTTTTTTTATTTTGTGCGCTATCTTGTGCGCTTGTTTTCGGTTTTTTTTCTTTCTGTTTTGTTTTTTGTATTCTCTCAAATATTTCTAATTTCTTGCTTTATTTCTCTTAAGACATTTTGATTTATACTTGTTAAAAAGCGAACAACAATTTACCAGAACAAATAATAAAATACACAACTAAAAGACCTAAACGAAAGAATTTCAACACTTTTATCGCTGCTTCTTTTGCTCTCGGCTGTGCTAGTTGCTCGAAACTTAAGTAAAAGCTGGGCTTTGAGCGGCTCTTGCTAGGCGCGCCGTTAACTCGCCGACAACCGTACGCGGCAACTGACAAAATCAAACTGAAATCAGCCCCAGCTGCTGGCTGGCTGGCTGACTGCTTGGTTCGTAAACAGCAACAGCACGAAAGCTAAACGAAATATGTGTGTACGAGACACCGCTACACATGCACCCACACACTTGCAGTAAGCTTATTACGTACAGCCGAACAAGCGAGATAGCAGACTGTAGGCAAATGAGAGCAGAGTAGCAACAGGCAGTCGACATAAACAGCCATAACAACAACAAAGTACCCTTCGCCATATATACAATGTAGTATGTGGTAGTAAACTGCACTCACTTAAGCCAGAAACAATGCCTAATATTGTTATACACATAATACTCAAATTCAAATGATATATTTACATATGAATATGATTATGATATGATTTAACTATTCTATATCTGGTCATTTGTAGCGCGATCAGAAATCGCTCAAACCTATTGAAATGTTGTTCTTTGCTAGTTTTTATTACAGATGTATGTATGTATTTTATTTTGTTTTTTTTTTTTTCTTCTACGTGTGCCATGTGTGTGTGTGCAGTCCACATGTGGAATATAACAGCAACATCACCAGTAGTCACACAACTGTAGAGTGGGTGTGCGTGGGGATGGGTGCCACACGAACACAACATTGACACGGCGCGACAAAAACGACGCTTGATATGATTGAACTCTTAAATAGTCCCACTGCTCTTCGATTAACCACCCTCTCTGCCTACGTCCATCGGCATGGCAAGGCCTATACATGCGTGCGTGTGTGTCTAACTGCATGCTTATGTGTGCGTGTGTTTGTTTGTTAGTGCTTTGCAACGTTCGCGTTCTCCGCGTCTGCTCAATTATCAACAGTTTGTTTGTTTGGCCGCTTTGTCTCCTCCGCTGTGTGTACACAAAGCAAAGTGCCAAAGCAAAGCCAAAAGCAAAAAGCAAAAGTAAAGGCAGCAGCAATTGTTGCTGCCTATCATAACAATAGCAATAAACAGTAAACTAGCGAATAGCAGGAAGATAGAGAAGAGGTATAAATTCTATGCAAACATGCATATAGGATGGACCTCTGAGCTCGGCTATGGAGCCCGGGATACGAAAATTCGCTTGAAAGTTTTTACCATACACACTGCATATGCAAATGACGAATCTACATACATACATATATATTTACAGCCATTTATTTTATTAATAATAGATAACGTACCAGTTAATTGTACGTGCATTTACAATTCACGTTCTCAGTTTTCATTAAAACCTTGCAGTGCACAATGAAGGAACGAAGCATTAAATAAATTAACAATAATATAAAAACGCGAGTACAAAGTTCTGCATACATGTGTATGTATGTATGTATGTATATAGAAACTATTAAAATGATTGTCAGCTAGAACTAGACACTTGCGTTATACGTAAGTGCATAGATATGTATGCATGTATGGACATACATATGTATGTACATCTGTACACACTTATGTATATTCTACATTATTCTGTAGCTTGCTAGATTTTATTATCAGCCTTTGTGATAACAGCAAGCACATACACAATTGTACACACATACAAATGTCTGCATTGTACATAAATATTTACATATGTATATGTACGTACATAGAAGACCATGCACATACAATATATGTACATATATTGATTAATGGACAAATTTTGCACTGAATGGTTATATTACAGTTATCTGTGGAGAAGCCCCCTGTTGCTCACACATACATATATACACACACATATATACATTTGGTTTTTCTTTTTTTGTATTGTTGGCTGTTAAGCCTGATAAGAAATGACCGATTTAGTTCTATAATGTGTACCCATGTGCATACATATTATTCAGTCTTTAAATGATAACTAGCGTAGACTTTAACGATCGCCGTTCGCTAAGAAGCCAATATTTGAGAATATGTATGTGGACACACAATCTCATTTATGGAAATAGCTTGATATGAACTATGTACCATTGTACATTGTACAGTTTTATATTTGAATATAAAATACTTGAATGTTGAGGAAGGCAAACGTTTTAAAAATCAGTTGGAGAGAGAGCATGAACCCACACTCTCCTAATTATGTGTGTACATTTTGTTGTTGTTGATAGTATGCATTTATCATGCAAAAGTAATTTATCTGCAATCTCAATTTATTGGAAACATCTCCACATTCATGCAACAAGCTTAAAATTAAATTCTTTCTGAATTCTTTACGGCATTTATTGAAATATGCCGCAAGTTTTCACTGCATTCCTGACATACGCTCCCTTCAAAATGCGTACGAAATCGCCCATCTGGCCTTTGGCATAATTGCAGCCATTTGAGCAGTTCACCTGGACATGGACATGGAAACAGTTTGCATGCCATTTGTCAACTTTTTGCGAATACACGGCGCACTGGGCACAATTAGTGCACGTGTACACCACCGAAAAATTGAAAAGAAAATAAAAAAAGAATACAAACAGAGAAAAAAAATATAACAGTGAAAATCTGAAAAACATCCGCATCCGCATTCGCGCAGGTTGTCAATTAATTGTGCTGAAACCTGCAGCTGAAGGGCGCACAGAGCAGCAAATGGCTGTTCGAGTTTGAGGATGCTTGTAACTTTTTAAATGGCCAACATTTACATGCATGAGCGAAGTAAACGGAGTGGAGAGCCGTACTGTACTGCAGACAGACCTGGCCCGGCCAGCCAGCCGGCTTCTTTCCCCTATCAAATCGTAGATGGTGCCTCCACCCCCCCCCCCCCCTCCCCCACTAGCCCTCCCTTATGCCAACACTAAATTGGCTGTGGCCTTTGCACTGCCAACAGGTAACGGATACGAATCGGCCGTGCAATTGACCGCAAGCAGATTTGGATCAATTTCCTGCAATATATGTAGTCAAAATACTATTGCAAAAAATATCTGACGAACGAAAAAACGCATTTGGCAGTTTCCCCTATTTAATTACTGAGTATGTAATATAAAAGGTACTGTACTGTACTGTACTGTAAACCGTAATATTAAAGTATGTATGTAAAAGTATTTTCAAAAGAAACTTACATTTTGATACAGGGTGAATCCATTTTTTGATTTGAAAACCGCTTGATAAAAAGCTGCAGCTTTATATTAATGCAGTGCATTTGCCTATTTTCAAATGTTATCGACTTGTGCCGCCCGACAAACCGTCAATGCGATACCTTCAGCTGATTTTTATTTTGAGTAAACTTTTTGAGCTCACCTGCGCACCTGCGTTCTCATCGCGACAAAGCAATGCATGGTTTATGTGGAGCAACAGCTGTGCTGTTATGGCGGTGTTATGATGCTGTTAAGTTTAGCAGTAGCAGCTGTTAAATTCAATGCAAGCGTCATTCTTCGTTTTACTTGACAGACTTGTATTCTTAATACACAGTTTATATAATTTGTTACCGAACTGCATTAATCTTAAAACTCGTTTTTATTATTTTATCTAATGAAACTCGTAACGACAGTTTTTTCACAAGCAAATTGGTGCGCGCTGTTAACAATCTTTCTGTGAATGTTAAAAATTTGGGTGCCCACAGCGTGTATGTGAGCGGGTGTACACATCATTTAACCGCAAATATATTTATTATCAAATAAATGGCACCGCCAAGAACCAACAACCGGCCTGTGACCCGACGCAAAAAGCCCAGCAACCTGTTGCTTTCGTTAAAGGACAAATATGTCAATTGGAACTTTATCAAATACCTGGCATTCGAGCCGGCTGCGTTGCCAATTGTTGCGGTGCTGATTGTTTTGGCCGAGGCGGTTATCAACGTGCTTGTCATTCAACGTGTGCCCTACACCGAGATCGACTGGAAGGCCTACATGCAGGTGAGCATGATGGCAACTAATTAGTATGTTTATATATATGTATAAACCAACATACATATTTTCGCCCTACAGGAATGTGAAGGCTTTCTGAATGGCACAACCAATTATTCGCTGCTGCGAGGTAAGTAAATTGCCGCCTGGCTGTGGTTTATTTTTGGAAACCAAGGCAGACAGAGAGAGAGAGAGAGAGTGAGACCAGGCCAAATTTATTGCGAAAATGTAGCTGAACGTAGACAAAAAGGCCGCAAGCGCTTACTATGAATTTTGGTGTATTTTTTTCATCTGTTTCCACACTGGAATATAGCCCCCAAATTTACATTTAACAACTTAAAGGTAGAAAAAAGAACGCTTTTGTAAAAAATCGTTATCGTTTAACCAACGACGATTACAAAAGAGTTATCGATAACAAGACACAATTCAATTCAGATGAATATGGATTTGATTTTGTTCAAAAAGCCTCCGCCAATTCCGCTTTCGCCTCCGGTTTGCTTTTCATTTCTGCGTGCTTCCGACTTTTCACTTTGTTGGTCTTTCGCTGATTCTGATTCTGTTTCTGCTCTGCTCGTTCCTTGATTACCGCTGTCCGCTGTTCCTGCTGCTGGTTTGGTTCCTGCGTCAGTTCTGGTTTCACTCGCACCTGCGCTGCAAGACATGTCAGTGAGTCAGGGGGGGAAGAGAACAGAAATTTAATTGAACAACTAAAGAATGAGCTATGTTTAAATTTCAACTACGGATAGTCCGTTTTTTCTACTTCCAATATATTATGCTAAAATCTTTTCTCGACCGGAAGCGGACACTTTTTCTCTTTTAACAAGAACTATCCCGGAAGGGGAAGATATTAAAAGAGAATTGAAATTTAAAGATGAATGCAATTCGAGATGTTTTTCCATTAAAAATGTGAAAGTTCTCATACATCCATTTTCATAAATTGTATGTTTACGCGGACAATCTGGAGCCGGGGTAATCCGCCCAAGCGAGCTCTCACTAAAACAAAAACTATATTTAACTTATTGCATATAGTACTGCAAATACAGGTTCTTTTGTATTTGTAGGCCCAATCACATTAGTTTAAAAATGTATTTACGTTGCTTTCTTACTGCCATCTTTCCTCTGCGCCATGCCGTGTATCTGGCCGGGCGTGTCCTCCTCCAGTTCAGCGTAGGCCTCCAGCAGGGCGCGCTGCTCTTGATTCAGCTTCTTTGGTACCTCGATCTTGATGTGCACATAGTGATCGCCGTGTCCGTGGGCATTGACACGCTTCAAGCCCTTGCCGCGCAGCGCAATCTTTCGATGCGATGAGGTGCCCGGCTCAATGTTCAGCCACTGATCCTCGTAGACGCCTTGGACACGTACCGTGCCGCCCAGCACCGCCTGGGCCAACGAGATCGGTGCATCTGTGTGGACATCGGCACCGTCGCGTCGGAAGTAGTCGCTGCGCTCCACGCGGAAGGTGACAAACAGTTCCTTGGTGCCCACCTGCATGCGCACCGTTTGGCCATTCTCGATGCCTGCCGGTACCGGCACCGTCACCTTGCGCCGCTGCACTGTCCGCCCCTTGCCCTCGCACTCAGCGCACGGATATTTAATATGTTGACGCGTACCTTGGCAATAGCGGCACGTGGAGCGCATTACAAAGGGGCCGGTCGAGATGGTCTCAAAACCGGTTCCATTGCAGTACTGGCATCGACCGGGCTTGGTGCCCGGCTCGCACTTGGAGCCGGCGCATTTCGGACACTGATCGACCACATTCACATTGACGTCCTTGTTGACGCCACGCGCCGCCTGGGCAAAGGTTAGGTCCATGACAAGCTCTTGGGCCTGGCCAAAGCCGAATTTGGAATCTGCAAAGTCGTCAAAGCTATTGGTGCGAAAATTACCCTCGCCAAAGATTTTGCGAAATAGCTCCTCCGGATCGATGGTCGAGCGGAATTGCCAATTCTGTGAGAAGCCTTCGGGGCCAAAGGGACCGCCACCGAAACCGCCGGCACCGCCCGCACCCTGACGATTCATATTCTCCGTTGTCTGGCCATAAGTATCGTATTCCCGCCGTTTCTGATCATCGCTGAGGACCTCATAGGCCTCACTTACGTCCTGGAACTTTTTGCTCGCATCCGGATCATCCTTGTTGGTGTCCGGGTGATATTTCTTAGCCAGCTCATAGTACGCTTTCTTAATGTCCTTGGCATTGGCATTCTTAGCCACCCCCAGCGTCGCATAGTAGTCCTTGGCCTGCAGGCGACTCGAACTGAAGAGACTGCGTCGTTGCTGCTGCAGCTGCTGCTTCGCCATCCTCTGTTGCCAAGCGCAGACGGCGCCACCAGCGGCAGCAGGTCTCGGTGTCCATTTCGTTGGCCACACTGACAGCAGCGCGGCGCTTGATTGAATGGCACTGTAATGCCGGCGACAGCTTTTGAGCGGCAGTTGACGCAAAACACATAAATTTTTACACGAAATCATTTTGTCCGTTAACTGTTTCAACTCTATTAATCTTCTCTCTATTTGGCAGCCAGCTCTAACAACATGCCGTAATAACCTCCATGCTGCTTAATACAAAGTGTTCTCTCTCTCTCGTTTTTTTCACTTTGACATTTTGACAGTCACCCGGTTGCGTAAACAGCTCGCTCATGAACTTTTTGGTTCATTTGCTAGTTCCTAACGGCCGGTTATCGCGGCAATTTCACAGCTGTTCATAGGAAAATAACGTGTATTCGAACTTGGTTGGACAAGAAAAAAAAAGAAAGTTGTTTCTACTGATTGTGCTTACGGCAGTAATATAGGGAGAGGACGACTCATGCATATGACTGGAATAAATTGACTGCAGATTAGGAAAATTTATATATGTAAATTATAAGGGTCGAAGGTATTTGCTTGCGTGCGTTACATTCTGTATCGATTTGATAATATTGTTTAATTTCCTGCAGGTGACACCGGTCCGTTGGTATATCCGGCTGCATTTGTCTATATTTACTCGGGACTGTACTATTTAACCGCCCAGGGTAGCAATGTGCGCCTGGCCCAGTACATATTCGCCTGCATCTACCTGCTCCAAATGTGCCTCGTGTTGCGCCTCTATACGAAGAGCCGCAAGGTGCCGCCCTATGTGCTGGTGCTGAGCGCCTTCACATCCTACCGCATCCACTCGATCTATGTGCTCCGGCTGTTCAATGATCCCGTGGCCATTCTACTGCTGTATGCCGCGCTAAATCTGTTCCTGGATCAGCGTTGGACGCTGGGCAGCATTTGCTATAGCCTCGCTGTTGGTGTGAAGATGAATATTTTACTATTTGCGCCCGCGTTGCTGCTGTTCTATTTGGCTAATCTGGGCGTGCTCAGGACTCTGATGCAGCTCACCATTTGCGCAGTGCTACAGCTGCTAATAGGCGCGCCCTTTCTGCGCAATCATCCTATGGAATATGTGCGCGGCAGCTTCGACCTGGGTCGCATCTTTGAGCATAAGTGGACCGTCAACTATAGATTTCTGAGTAAGGAACTCTTCGAGCAGCGTGAGTTTCACTTGGCCCTGCTGGGGCTGCATCTGCTGCTGCTGCTATGCTTCGCCAAGCCCACCTGGACGTTCTTTAGAAGCTACCTGAGACTACGAGAGGTGCAGCAACACATCGTGCCACAAATCCTACAAAAGAATCGCGAGCAGCAGAACCAATCAAAGAAGTCCAAGCAATCGGTGGAGCAGCAGCAGCACGAGGAGGAGGAAGAGCAACTGAGTGCCGAGCAACAGTCCTTCCTCAAGGCATTCGAGCGGAGTCTGCAACAGAGCACGGGTCAGAAACCAGCCGAACCATTGAACCAAAAGCCAGAAAAATACGACATTTATTTTGAGCCATGCACGCAGCTGGCACTGCTGCCCTTCTTCCTGTGCAACTTGATTGGGGTCGCCTGCGCCCGGTCGCTGCATTATCAGTTCTACATTTGGTACTTTCACTCGCTGCCGTATTTGGTATGGTCCACGCCGTATTCGCTCGGCGTTCGCTATTTGATTCTGGGCATTATCGAGTACTGCTGGAACACCTATCCCAGCACGGCGGAGTCCAGCATAGCCCTTCATCTGTGTCATCTAGCTCTGCTTGTGGGCGTGGCACGCCACGTCTACCACATCATGCGGCTCAACGCTACGGTAAAGCAGCAGCAGCAGCAGCAGCGCCAGGAACAATCCATTATACAAAATGGTCAACCAAAGACGTCCAAAAAATCGCAATGATCAATTACAATTGTATATGCTCAAAAATCATGGAAAGAAAATAACGCCTTAAACAAGTGACTTTTTTTTTTGAAGACAAACTCCGGGAATAGAGGGCAAAGCTGAGCCAGCCCAGCTCGATGTTGGTAAAAACTTATATATATATATATAAAGCTTATAGAACTAGAGAATAGCTTCGAAAACAAAATCAGTTTTATTGTCATTATTGGTAAAGTTGACCCAGCCAAAAGCACATGCATGTCAGAAGAACTTAAAGTAAAATATCCTATTGATAAATATATATGTAATATTTATATATTTAGTCTCTTGTGTTAGTACTGTACAAAGGGGTGAAGAGTGCTTATTAGCTTGGAGATAAAAAGAACTGTTTAACCTAACATAGAAATAACTTAAGGTATGTCCAGCTAAAACTATATATGGGATGGGCGGATTAGACGGATCTGTGTGTCAGTCGCTGCCGACGACTGTCGTTGGCGTCCTCAGCGTCATCGTAGCTGTTGCTGGCGGCGCCGGTGGCGGCGACATGGCAGGCAGCTCCACATCGGCGGGCGTGACATCTTCAGCTTCAGCAGCAGCAGCCTCACTGCCGCTGCTGCGTTGCACGCTGAAGAAGCGCAGGAGCGTCGTCTCACTGTTCCGCCGGCTGGAGGTTGGCGTGCGTAGGTGTGGGGCGCCGCTATCGTTGTGTGAAATGCGTCGCCTGGGCGTGGCCTGCAGTCTGGGACTGCATTCGGAGTTGCGCAGGCTTTGCAGACGGGGCGAGGAGGCCATTACATCGAGCGCCTCCTCGATGCTCATCTTCTCGTTGAGCGTTAGCGTCGCCCGACTATTTGACATCAGCTTCTGTTTGCGTATTTTCGTTAGCCAGTCGACCTTCTCTTTGGCCTTACGTTTGGGCGACATGACGCCCAAATGCGGCGCGTCGCCGTCCAGCACAAAGTTGGGCAGGTTCGAGGTGGGCGAGTAAATCAAAGAAAGCGCGCTCGGCGAAGTGGAGCTTGCGTTGGCAACCGCCGCCGCTTGCGCTGATGTTGTGGGCGGCGAGGTATACGGAATGTGATTTAGATGATGCTCACTAAGTGGCGATGGCTGCTGGAATCTACCAGCTGCTGCAGCAGCTGTGCAGGCTAGCGGCGAGATGTCGTCGGCGGCGGCGGCATTCTCCTGATTGCAGGCGGACATGTTGGATTCCTCCTCGCCAATGGCAGGCAGCTGCTGACTGCTGGTGCAGCTCGGTCCAAACAAGCGTCGACCCCTGGACTCGAGTGGCTTTGGGCGCTTCTGTTGCGGCTGCTCCATGTTGGCATCGCTGCTTGTCGCACCCAGCATCTCGAGGAAGGAACGCTTGATGGTCGTTTTTTCAACAGAGCTGGGCGTGCGTTCATTCATCTCCATAAGACGCTTCAGCGAGCGCGGCGTGGACTCCAGATCTCTGAGATTGTATTTGTGTTGTGTTGCGGCCTTAGGCTGCTGTCTATCGAATTGACGTACATAGCTCGCCTGGCCGCGATATTGCTCCGCTACCTCAGCGGCTGTCAATGTCTCCGGCGCCGGTCCAATGCGCCAGATCTTGTGGCGCGCATCGTCGCTGCACGTGACAATCGGACGATCATGCGTGGCGCCCCAGGCCACGCACGTCACCTCGACAGTGTGGCCCGCCAATGCAACCAGCGGCTCAGCCGCATGTTCCAGATTCCATATATATGCGCGCTCATCACTGCTCCCGCTCAGCAGATATTTGCCGTCCGGACTGAGGCAGCTTTTGATATAGAAAGTCGAGTTGAGCAGGCCTTTATAGCAGGCCAGCGGCTTGGGCGCATATGAGACCAAGTTGTAGCAATAGATGGTATTGTCCATGCAATTGGCATACAAACGTGTGCCCGCCGCATCGACAATAAGATTGGTGAAGCCCTTGAATGTTGATTGACCCGCATAGGGCAGGCTGTGACGCGGCAGCGGCTCCTTTTTGTATGCGGTATAGTTTCGCCTCAGATCCCACACTTTTATGACGCCGTCGCCAGCGCCGCACGAGATGAGCGTATCGTTGTCTTGGAAGGCCAAGCCCGTAATGCTGCTGGAGGTGTTGCTGTTGTTTGCCATTTTGGGCGTGCGAGTGCGCTGTTTCCGTTGAGATTGTGGCGTGCCCGGACCGCCAGTGTGGCCGCTGTAGATACAATTGTCGACGCGCGAGGTCAGATCCATATTCAGGTTGGCCCGAATATCCCAGATGAGGATGGCACCATCGCGTCCGCCTGTCGCAAACACTGCCGGATCCGTGCGCTTAAATGCGGCTGTTTTCACGGAGCGTGTGTGGCCCACATAGGAATTGAGACCACGTATGCCGGAGCCGGCGACCTCCCACAGACGGGCCGTGTGATCGCCGGAGGCGGACACGAAGCGCATCTGTCCTGGCGCCCATTCCAGGTCGAAAACGGCATTGAAATGACACTGTGGCGCACTCAGCGACTGCTCCTCAGGCTCCTGGTTACGCTCTGTGGTATCCTGCAGTGCAATCTTGCCATCCTCGTTGGCAATGGCCAAAATGTGTCTGTAGCCATCGCAGTTGGCGAACTTGGCCGAGAATATGGGCGGCTCTGGGTTAAAGTCCGGACTGTAGTTGGCTGGGGCAATGCCACGCCAGCTGTCCTGCCTGGACACGCACAGGCGACTCAGTGCAAAATCATAAGTACGCTCATTGGCTGCAAGAGAAGGGGAAAGTGTGGAAATGAGTGCCAAATAGTTGCCTTTGTTTACGTTCTAGTTTCTTATGCACTACTTTCGCAAACGCAGCAAGTTTCAGATATTCCATATTAAATGTCGTTGTACTCTGTTGCTTCAAGACTTCAAGTCTAATTGCACACGAAATCTCCTTAATAATATTCACTGATCATTTTGGCGCTCGAATTTCCCGCGAAAGGAGCGGGAGCGCGCTCTAATGCAATTCGAGCGCCAAATTGCATAAATTGCCCGCGCTACGCTTCTTTCTTACCCAGTCCATGTTCTCTGCTACGCAATTTGTTGTATATGTTCATTATAAATACTACTGATTGTAATTTCTCTAATTTCAGACGCGATTTTAACTAGTTTTTTTGGTATATAAGCTATTTCTTTTAACTATCCGCGCACTTAGTACATATTTTTCCCTAGCGACGCAGTCCCTGCTTGTCGTACATCTGTACGGTATATGACAACACTGTTTATGTTATGATTTGTGATCGCAAAACTAAACACTGTGCTGAAATGTTATTAACAGTGAGCTCGATTATTTTTTGTCCTCTACAGCTTTACGGAAGTATAATTGTGTAATTGGTAATGCGCATTATTGTAAATGACTGCTTAATAAAAAACTCCTTCTCGCTGGCAGTAATTTTTGGAGAAAACATTACTGAGTTCTAAAATCAAATTCAACAGCTGCTAAGTGGCTCTAACGATTATTTTTAACATTAACGAAACATAACGAACACAGCTGTTTTCAAATTTTTCGATTATAATTTGATATTATAATTTCACCGAGGCCCGTATTTCTTAACTAAATTTAAGATTTAAATACAAGCAATAGGAACAGGAAAAAATAGCTGAAAATAAATGTTAAATTACTCAACTTATCGTTACTAAAATAATAATCGATTTTTACAGCCGATTTTTCACACTGAAATATGCGTAGTAGCTGACAAAACTATCGCGCTGCACACATCACAAGCTAACGAGTAGTTTCATTTGTTTATACTCGAAAAGTAGTGGTCGGTCGTCGGTAAAGTGTTGGATGCGTACAGCTCTGCTTTTTGGCCGCTTCAAGAAAGTGAAAGTTAAAAGAACAACTACAAATTATGTAAAAAGCACAATACAAAAGTTTGCATGCACAAATAAGTGAGTGTGAAATTACGCGTGCTCCAAGGTTTTCCGTTGTATGGAGGCTGCACCGGCAATGCAGCTGCACCTAAAGAATTAAAACCAACAACAAAAGCGCCAAAGCGAATCGGCGGCAACGCTTTAAATTGAAAATTGTCGGCGTCTTTTGCTAAGCGCCACTTAAATCGTATGTTGAAACAATCGAGCTCAATCACTTGAAAACAACATCATTCGTCTTACACACCAAAGGAATAGGTTGTCTATTCATTAAACGCTCGCCTTGCGGCTGCTTTGGCTGTGCGCCATAAAATCAACCCACAAAGGTGAAGGCACACACATGCATATGCATATCTCTCTGCTGTGTGAGTGCATACACTGATGTGCGGAAGTCGGCGAACACAACAGAATAGAGTACTTACTATGCAAATTTCTAAAAACTATCAACATGTTAACAGTTCACCGATTATATAACACATAAATGCAATACAAGCCATATAAAAATATACCAATAATGCGCTATGCGGCCACTGACTGCTTGCAGCGACTGTTCAATTAAACACTGCATTTGGTTATCCGCATTTAATGTTGTTTTGTTATAGTTCAGTGCATGCATTGCATATATTTGATTGAAAAACAACAACAAACTACTAAATAAATAAAAAGTGCATTTTATTGACTGCAAAGAATATTAATTTTGTTGACCTTCACGAAACAATATTAGTTTTATTTAATTTAATTGATTTTGCTTTGATTAAACGCTTGGCAACATATTAAACAGGAAAGAGCAACAATGTGAAGAAGCCAAGCTAAAATAAATAATTGAAATTTGTAATGCAAAACAAAAAACTATCCGTCAAACATTAAAAATGGTTTTCACGCGTTTCCCGTTATTCCAATCCATTGCAACTTGATTTAACTCTGCCGTTAACTTTGCGAGCAGAGAACGGCTATCAGACTGGAGGCCTCACTCACACTGAAGCGCATTTTTGCCCGCAAAATTGCCTATAAATCGAAATCCAAATCTACTCTAGCGGCCATGCGAACTAAACATTTAATATTGATACTAATCGGAGTGATAATCGCAACGCTCGTATTTATTGTGTTTGGACCCGCTGGCGAACCGAACGATTCCTTCAAGCATATTGTCGTGCAGACGCATCAGCAGTTCAAAGAGTTTCAGGTGAGTCCTCCCTCTCTCTCTCTCTCTCGCCCTCTCTCTCTCTCTCTATCTATCTATGTTAACAACTTGCCAAACCCAAAGTATCCAAATTTGTTTACACGTACCCAAACAGTTGAGGGGCGTAACTGTTACTGTAACTGTTGTTGTTGCTGTTGCTGTTGTTGCTGTTGCTGTTGTGATAACATGGTTGTTATCAGTGCAACTACGTGACAGCTTTCTTCTTCTAGTTCGGGCAGATTTTTCCGTTTTCATTCAGCAATATTTTTCGCTTATCAGCTGCTCTTAAGCAGTTTTATATATAATACAATCATGTGGCATAAAAATGCATTAAATGTTGTCAAAGCGTTGTCTGCAAACTGAAATAAATCTATAAATTTGAATTTGAATTTGAATTTGGGTTTTCCTCGCATGACTCATTTAAAGGGGATTGCCAAATATTATCTGTTAGCATAGCTCAATGGTGTCAACTACAAACCAATGTCAAGTGCGACCTTTTTTTTTTATTTTCTTTTGTATATATTTTTTGGCAAATAATAATACAAGCTAGCTGCCAGCTGGCATAAAGAGTCAGATATTGACAGAGGGTCTACAAATGAACTGTTTTGAACTGTATTTGTGTTTACAGTCCACCCCTTGCACCCTGTTCAAAGGGTTGCAAAGGAGGGTACATACATATAGGCAGATTGAAATAGCCAACGATTGGATAACTTGAAGATATCTAGAGGGTATAGTGTAGTCGGCCATTCGAGCACTCTTGTCCTTTATTCAGGAGGGCTTTTAGCTAAATTGAAACACGTCTCCGGTTGAAGTGTGCTGGCAAGAATAACCGGGCAGTCAGACAGCCGGGCAGTCTACTGGCCAAGGCAAACAAGTAAATGACCCAAAAGATATCATCATTTGGCTGGCATGCCTGCCAATGTCCGTCTATCATCATTTGCCGGTGTGCCCACGGCATTCCTCAAGTTCCGGGCATTAGTTAGGGGCGGTCTTTAGCTTTTCCAGCTGTTTGTTTACATGCAAATTCCATACGAAACTTTCATTCTCACATTTCAAGCATATGTACATAACATATGCACACAGGCATATGTATTCACATATGTATATGAAAGTATTACAAACGTTTTCACATACATACTTACATATATCATGATTGAGTAAGCGGTTTCCTTGGCTCGAGTTTTGTTTGCCTTAATTTTGTGTGGCCAGAACGTTTATTGTTTACTTTAATTAGATTGCGGCAGCTACTTTCCGAATCCATTCACAGCCCCAACCCCGGCCCATATTGTGCATATTAAATATCATGTTTTCAGCGGTTTTACTTTGAGTAACTTTTGAGCCCAACTTAGTTTTGAATTACATAAAGTGACACGCAAATGAAATAGAAATTCGTGCCGCCAATAAGTTGAGAAATAATGTATCTGTCATAATAATATGCGGCTGCATATTATATTTGCTCTAGTAGATATTGAATACGCCGTGTAAGGCGAGATCGGCAACAACATTTTTTGTTATCTGCTGTTTGAGTAAAATGTGCTGCATCGACCGCTTATCTGAATCTAATCACTTGAATATAAGCCCCATATAAGCCCTACAAAAACATAAAAGTATAAAAAAAAAATTAATTTTTTTTTCTTTTACTTAACTATTGTATTGTTTTCTGTGTATGACTAATAGTTAAACAATTCATTTAGGTTTTGTTTTTCAGCATTATACATTAATATGAATATACTTTATGTACTTTTACTTGAAGAGGAAAGCAGACTTTTAACCAATAAAGTATATACATATATACATATTGCCTTCAAATATATTCCTCTTTTTATATGTACATATGTGTATTATACACAACTGTGTATCCCGCATACATAGATGCTCACACACAAAAATAAAGTTTATTATTATGCCAAAACAACATGTTATTACAACAATAACAATTGAAGCATGAAAACCTGTGGGTCATACTTGAATTCATGAGAATCGCAGAGGGGAGCATGAGCGAGAAACATTCTGCTTTTGGTGAAACGAACTGAAAGACTAAATGCTTTTGGCTCAAGTTTATGTAACAGGCTGGAGGAAAAACGCACGGTCCGTGTTTTAAAAAAAATATATTGTTAGAAGTATAGTCTTGGGATCGGCCAACAAGGTTCGAGTCTATGGATGAAAGCTTTTTCTCTATTGAGCGGCTTTGTTTCTATGTTTTATGTTTGGCGACGACGATCTGAAATGGCAGCTCGATCAGTTCCAGGGTACTTGTGAGCCGGGCACTCCCGACTAGAGCACTCTTGTTGTTAGTTTCCTTTTGCTGAACAGCTTCGTTGTTTGTTTGTTTACTTAATATACATATATAAAAACATATCGACTTGATGTGTGTATATGCGTGTATAATTGGTATACATGTGTCTGATGCCTTTCAGTTGCTAAACTTGTTCTCACCATCTAAAACCAAAACCGTCACAGACAACAGACAACAGAGAGCTCATTGTATTTCATTAGTCTCTATTTACTATTCTATCTATCTGTCTATCTGTAACTGGTTTGCCAAGGCGCACTTACTTACGATAGGTCGTGTTACAGTTGCACATGATTTCTATTATCACACACATACAACTGCGCAGGTGTGCATATAAAGAGAGCTCATCAATATTCAATACTGCCTGCCTGCCTGCTGCGTGGCCAATTGAACCAAATTTCAGCAGCTCAGCCCCATTTGGTGCCGCCTTCAGTTGCGTAAGAGTTGGCGGGCTGTTGACAAGTGAGAAGGTGCTTCAAAAACTGTCAAGTATCCGCAAGCTATTCACGCATCCAGCACGATGCACGATGATGACGAATAATTCATTTGCAATTTGCAATGATCATTGTCGTCCGATGCAGTGTCGGTTAAACTGACGTCAAGTGCTAAAAGCCGCGGGTTGCCCGCTTTCTGGAAACTATTCACAGTACACAAATAAATAATAAATAAAATATACTATATACCGACATATTTCAGTTCTCACAATGTCGCCACTTATGATACCCTTTCGTAGGGTATTCGAATTGTGTAGCTAACTGTGAAGCATATGTATGTATTGAGTTTAAAAGCAATTTCGGCTTGTTGTTGCCATTCTACTCCGGCAGGCTTCTTCTTTTTCTTGATCTTCCGTCGTTAACTAACCGAAGGGCAATCTTCCTACATAAGTTGATTGCTGGCGACATAGATTCCTATTTTCTGTAAGGATGTCTTCAATACTCTGTTTTACCAGGAATCATCGCCCCTTATTCCAACAGATTACGCTATGCACAATTCTTTTTATTTATCATGTAAAATCTGCAATAGTTTGTATCATGTTTTCTCCACCGAACTTTTTCTCCCCCCTCCTAATAAAATCGTTGCTTTCAAGATACCTTCGGGAACTCACTGGAACTCACTGAAAAGGGGAGGGGGGATTTCCCCACCGAGTCGATCATTTGCCATCACTATCTCTTTTATCCTATCTACTTAACAGTCGATATATCTTTATGTTTTCCTATTTATTGTATTTTAGTAAATAATATAGAAAATTAAGATTATTTTTAGTTTTCACTCAAACTTCCTCTAATAAAGTTAGAGAAGGGGCATAGCCTCCCTCCTCACCTCCATCATGTTGTTGATGCTATTCGAAAATTGTATATTCTAATTAAGGCTTTTAGACTTTAATTTTTATAATTTTTTGTATTGAATAATTAGAAAGACACTCGTTTTTGGATCAATATCATCAGTCTGTCTAGTCTCTTGGTTGCAATGTTATTAAAACTTGGCAAAGATCCATCTATACATACATATATCATAGTTGACCAAATCAGCCAACTTTATCATGCAGCGCCTACAGTCGAAAATCGAGAAATGAAGTATTTCAAAGCCCTACCCGGCTAGGTATAGAAATATATACTATTTGTGGAAGGGTATTAAATTCGCAGCCTCTAAAAAAAAAGTCTGTTTCTTGTTTTAGCTAACTGCGAGTTTAAATAAATGTGCTGATGCAAGCGAGCCCAATTACAATTCACTAGTTCTCTCGCTGTTCCAATGGGAACCACACAGGTGTTGTGATATATGTATATTTTTCTATACGTATGTATATGTAGCCAAGGGTTGGAATATTGGACCTCGTCATAAATATTGTTTTTAGTTTACCATTTTAAAACGACAAATTTTCCACCCTTTATCAAGCTGTGACGCCAACTCTCATCGACAAGCTAAAAAGTTGTTGTGCTTTTGTTAGGCCTTGGCAAAGAAAAAATTGGGTACTCTACAAATTCAAATTCGTCTTATCTTGAATCTTAATTGCAGTATTCAAATCAATTGTTAATTATAAATTTTATGGAAATTTCTATGCCCTAATCTACTTTAATTGACTTCCAAGTCATTTAGCCACTTAAAGTGTCCGTCCCATCGTCTAGCGTCCAACGAGAGGCGTAGTCCATCAACTGACCTCTGACTCCTGAACCGCTGCTGACATCAATTAATTGCAGGGTTCGCTTACATGCAGCTCGCCCGCGACACGACCTTTCATAGCACGCTCGATATTGTTTAATAATTGAATATAATATAGCACAAATGAGCTTTCGATGACCTAGAGAAACAACCGACTGGCCTAGCTCCAAAGTGCACGCGAAAGCTCAAAGGCGACAAACACAAGCAGAAGACAAAAGAGTTTCTGTGACAAGTACAGTGCTCCAATCAAGCCCGACTAGAAGATGCCCTGTATTCAGGCTCGTTCTGCGCATAACAAACATACAATACTTTGTTGACCAAGATACTCCGTTCTTCAACATTTTTGAGGCTGTGCCAAATATAACATTGCCAAGTGGAGCCTCTGAGTATAGTATAGCAGGCAGTCGGGGTCACCGAGTAGAGTATAACAAAGGCCTGCTACTTTCTGCATTCAGTTTGAGCCTCTGATGACCTGAGCTGCGTATTTGATACAATCCAAAACCCTGAGCAAAGCTCTTTGTTTCAAGCATTTAATTTGTGCTCGTAATCCGGATTGTTAATTTTTTTACACGGAATGTACAATTGCTGTAAAAATTTGGTCTGTGTGTGTGCTCGTGTGTAATGGCGTCTTGCCCTTACTCCGCAACACACTCCGAGGCGCCATTAGGCACATGCGGACATTTCGAGTCACGCGCGACCAACCCAAACGAAATTCCACATTCAATTTGTTGTTCACGTGCAGCACAGGATGGCAAAAAAAACAAACAAGTAAGAGGTTCTAGTCGGGAGCTCCCGACTAGGGGATACCCTGAACCCTCTTCTCCCGACAGGCGATAGGTATAAAATGAAAAATACTTGATATATATATACTTTTCTAGAAGCTACATGGCAAGCTCTATTATTTGCCTAGCTCATATTATTTGCCGAAATTGCTTAAAAAACAGAATTTCGATATCGATTTCTATCGATTACTTGTAAACGGGGCAAGTTATCGAATATCGGAAAAAAACTCGATCTGCGCGGGCACTAGGAGGACCTACAGCTAAAATTTCCAGTCTCTAGCTCTTATAGGTTCTGAGATCCTTGCGTTCATACGGACAGACGGACGGACGGACATAGCTAGATCGACTCGGCTATTGGTGCTGATCAAGAATATATATACTTTATGGGGTCGGAGATGCTTCCTTCTGCCTGTTACATACATTTGCACAAATACATTATAACCTTTTTATCCATTGTCAATGGGTTCAGGGTATAAAAAGTAAGGATATTACGCTCTTTACCATGACGATTATTATATGTATATCCTTGCGGCTTACTTCTATCCCTGTTCCCATGGAGAAATTGAATAGTTCCTGCCATTCATTTAAGATACCTTGGAAAACTGAAGGATATTGCATATATGATATTGAGTGTTCCAATCCGGCTCCAAATGCGATGCGGATCTCTGCTAAGTCCTAATCCCTGGCTGCTCGCACCGATCAGGAATAAAACAACTTGTTAGTCATAACAAATCTGTGAAAGGGTATAAAAGAGATTATAGTGCCGACTTGCAGGAGCTGCGTGTCATGGTCTGGGCCAGTCAAAGCTGGCCTGGCCTGGCTTTGTTTGGCTTTATTGGTCTGCTACACAAATGAAATGCTTTAGAAATGTTAAGTGGACTCGCCATATGTCCAATTAAAGGGCGTTAGTAGGGGGGCTCAGGCGTGTATTTAACTATATTTTTGAGAACAATGTGATTAATAATGTGAATCATTCCAAATGTTAGCTGTTAGTTCTTAACGCCATTAACAAAGTCTTGAAAGCTTATTTTGCCATCGTTGTCGGCATCGATTTCCCTCATCATTTCATCGAATTCCTCGTCAGTGCATCGCTCGCCCAGATTGTACATTACATTACGCATCTCCACGGGCGCTATGATGCCATCCTCATCGCGATCGAACAGCTTGAATATTGCCATTAGATTCTCTTCCTTGGAAAGTCCATCCATGCGCCTCGCTACCATATGTTGAAACTCCAAAAAGTCTATCTCGCCATCCCCATCCAGATCGATCTCATCGATCAGATCGTACAGCTCCGCCTCTGTGGGACAGTATCCGAGCGAGCGCATCGCAACTCCCATTTGCTTTCCCGTGATCTTGCCCGTGTTGCCTTGATCGAAAACCCTAAAAGCATCGCGTATTTCGTTTAATTGATCCTCGGTCAATGCGACTCCTGTTGAACCCTCCATTGTTCGTTATTTTCGACAATTTTCGGAATTTTTGGAAATTTTTCAATTATTATAGCTAAATATAATTTTGTATGCTATACTTGTGCAGTTTTTGCTTGGAAGTAAATCTCAATAAATTCTCCGTTAAAAGGTAAACTAGATTTGACTTTCATTCAAAATTTCGACTACTTTGCTATCAAATAGATTTTGTATATTTATCCTTAAGGCCGAATTCTCAATATTCAACTATGATGGATCGTAACGTAGATGCATAAATAAACAAATATTGAGAATCCGACCCTAAATGTGTAATATAACAAACTTAATTTTGTACTGAATCAATTATGTTGCATACTAATCGAGCGACATCATCATGCCGGCGAACTCATCAAACAGCAGAACCCCATCCTGATCAAGGTCCGCCTCGCGAATCAGATCGTCAATATCATCATCGGAGACTTTGAGGCCAATTTGTGTAAAAATTGTGCGCAATTCAGCCTGCGAGATGAAGCCATTGTTGTCCTTGTCGTAAATCCTAAATGCCTCACGCAGATCATCGGGCCGATCCGTATCGGACATTTTCCGCAGCAATATCTTGGTGAATTCGGTAAAGTCAAGCGTACCGTTGCCATCCTCGTCCGACTCATTGATCATGTCGTGCACAACCGAATCGGGCAGGTGGCCGCCCAATGCGCGCAGGATAACACTTAGCTCCTTGTAGGTAACGCTGCCGTCCGCTTCCACGTCTATTAAGTCGAACAACTCTTGAAAAATTGCCAATTGGTCTTTTGTCAAGTCATCCATTCCCGTGCTATTTGCCATTTGTTAATATTTTTTTCCAGTTATTATTTGGTGCAATTTTTTTTTAATGCTTTTTTTATTTTTTTTTATTTTTATTTACTTTTTTTTTATTTATTGCATAGTTTATTAATGTATTTTCTTATTTAAAAATCGTTTTTTATGTTTGTGTTGTTGTTTTTCTGTGGCTTTTTATTTTTTTTTATTTTTTATTTGTGGCATAGTTTATTAATGTATTTTCTTATTTAAAAATCGTTTTTTTTATGTTTGTGTTGTTGTTTTTTATTTAGTTGTTTTTTAGGACATATTTTGTTGTCTTCTGTTGTAAATATTATAGTGTAATAATAATAATTGTAGGTCTAAATATTTCAAGACAACTTGTGCTCATGAAATTTAAAGCCTGTGCTACTCTTGGGTGTATTCAAATGGGAAATCGAATAACTATCTTGTTACTGGGAAAATGTGCAATCAACCACGAGAAAGAGAGAGATGAAAAAAACCCAATGACCATAATGCAATTTCCTAGAAAATCAATAAGCGAGCTAAAGGAAACTAGGCTGAAGGTGGAAACTGTGCCCTGTTTCTTACATACATATATAGCATGCATTTATTGAATAGGTTTATGACGCTAGCTTTTAGAGGGGCAGACAGACAGGCAGACAGACAGACAGATATCGGCTGATTAAGAATGTACATATGTATATGCTTTATGGCATCGGCTCGTTATATGTACATTACAATTCCCTTACATGTTCATAAAACTTTCTTATCGTGGGCTAAGTTTTCTCGTGTTTGTTTTCCTTTTAATTCTTGACTCAAGATTGCAACGTTCAACGCCCGCATTTAATACTCAATTCTCAAATCCTCATTCGGTTCCGAAAAATGCTCACTGTTTCTAGAAATTATTTTGCATTCCGTACCAGTTAACAGTTTCAATCAACTTTGCAATTGACATGAGCCAATTCAATTTGGGTCCAATGATGGAGGTGGGCCTTGGCACACAGTGTAGCCGGAAGGGAGAGGCAGAGGTCGGATCGAGGATGTCAGGCTGTCATGCGATTTGCGGCGACGACAATCATAAAATGTTGGCCTTTTTTTATACCCTGAACCCATTGAAAATGGGTGAAAAGGGTATAATGTATTTTTGCAAATGTATGTAACAGGCGGAAGGAAGCATCACCGACCCCATAAAGTATATATATTCGTGATCAGCATCAATAGCCGAGTCGATCTAGGTATGTCCGTTTGTCTCTCCATCCGTCCGTCCGACGGTCTGTCCGTATGAACGCAAGGATCTCAGAACCTATAGGAGCTAGAGACGGGAAATTTTAGCTGTAGGTCCTCCTAGTGCCCGCGCAGATCGAGTTTGTTTCCGATATTCGATAACTTGCCCCGTTTACAAGTAATCGATAAAAATCGTTATCGAAATTCTGTTTTTTGAGCAATTTCGGCAAATAATATGAGCTAGAGTCACCAAACTTGACACGGAGCTCCTAGAATAGTATATATATATCAAGTATCTTTCATTTTATACCTATCGCCTGTCGGAAAAAGAGGGTTCAGGGTATCCCCAAGTCGGGAGCTCCCGACTAGAACCTCTAACTTGTTTTTTTTTTTGGGGGGTCTGGCGCCACCCAAACAATCAGTTTTGGGTTCGAGAAAACAAATTCTTTACTGGCACATGACACGCCCGTACGACTCTGAGGTATGAGACGGAAAAAACCACGAAAAAAATATTCCACTGTGAACAGCAGTTTACCGCGCCCATTGGGACTAATTTGGTTGCTCGACAATGATCGAAAAGAAATTTTGTGTTATTATGCTTGAGCGCTGTTTACCCACGGAGCAGCCGCTAGAAAGATTTCTAGCATATGAGCTGTGTCCTGTCCGGGCAGCGTGTGGGTAAATTCGAGTACGTTTGTTTAGGTGTTGAACTAAAATATTGATTAACCGTCTTTCAACTTCGTCTTTTTGTTTGGAAAGCCCTTTATAGAAAGCTATAAAAATGCTGCTTCTTGTTATTTCCACAATTTACAAAACTTCAGTTGATTTGTATTTTGCTTTCAGGAGAACTTACGCGTGGGCCTGGAACGCAAGAAACTCGAGCTAGAGCCCAAGTATTTGGCGCTATTGGGATTCACGTCGCCGCTAAGCACAAAGGATGATGCCTCCCAGCAGCCGCAGTATTCGATACACCAGCAACAGACAGACACGCCCGTCACGGCGAAGAGAGCGGCGCAGGAGATCGGCGAGCTGCAGCAACTGGGTGCACGAGGTGGCAGCAGCAGGCAAATGGCAGCGGTAGCGTCCAATACCCAGGGACAGGAGCTACTGATCCAGCAGCAGCAGAAGAGTCAGCGGAAACGCATTACGACGCCGTACAACGGCATTAAGGCCAACTTTACCATAGTCACCTATGTGCAGGAGGGACAGGTGTCATCGGCCATATTGTTGGCCCAAAACATTGCGGCCAAGCTGCCCAGCGAGTCTTTGCTCATCTACGATCTGGGCGTGTCCGAGGAGCAGCTGCGTTCCCTGAACGCCTACTGCAACAACAGCCGGTGCGCTGTCATCACCTACGATCTGACGGAGTTTCCGTCGTTCGTCAACGATCAGCGTACGCACGCATATCGCCCCATTGTGATAAAGGATGCCCTGATGAGGGCCAAATCGGTGCTCTTTACCGAAAACTATATGCGCATACGCGGCGGCTATCGGGAGCTGCAGGATCTGCAGAGTCGAGCGTTGGTCGCCGGCGTATTGGGCTGGAATACACCGACAGCTGTCTCATCACGCACACATCCCAAGATGTTCGACTACTTTGAATCGGACGCCGAGGATTTTATATTTTTGCGTATGGTTGATCTCGATGCGGTCTTCTTTGCGGACACACTCTTTGTCACGGACAAGATTATGCTGCCGTGGCTTAAATGTGCCCTCACCATGGAATGCATCGATCCAATTGGTAAGTGCACGTTTATATATTTTTTTTTTTGCTTACATATGATGTCATTAGTTCTCAACAGTTTCCTAACCCGCACTCACCTCCCAACCGGTCAATCAAAGTCACATTCATAGTCCGCACTCCTGCGCTAATGACCATCATTTACAGCGCATTTAGTTGATGATAGCAAACGTGTCATACATGTATACATAATTGGGTTCCTTTCAATCCCAAACTCAAATCTGAAATATGTAATGGCTTTTCTCTTAATGGAAAACAGCAATTAGGAAAGGAAAAATCGAATGAATCAGAAGCTCTGTTTCAAAACTTACATTTATCTGCCACAGAGGATTTCTGAATTTATATCGAATAAACAAATTGCGCGATGAATTAGGATATTTGGAATAAATTGCTCAATTCGGTTTGGAATTGTATCAGAATAGATGTATTTATGTATTCCATTCTGTAAATCCCGTTTCCATAAACTGTAACTCCAATTAGCATATCTCGCTTGTACGGCAATTTCGTATTAGATTAAGAAGCATTACAATTGGTCCAAACACAAAGTGCCTAATCAGGAGCCACAAAAACTTGGGCACATCAGCGTGTATATTGACAGCGGCAAAGACATACTCCTGGGGTTCAACCTTGTAGCCATGGCGGCCGGAGAGCATCAGATGTGTATCGTAGATTATATACCAGGCCTCCAGCGTGCACGCGAACAGCCCGAGCAGCTTGAAAAACATGTCCAAAAAGTATGCCAACACCAGAAAGAGTCCAAAAACCAAATATATTATAATGACGGCCATGCCATGAGAACATTTTAGTCGCCCCTGTTTAGTGTACAAAGCGACAGCCAAGAGCTCCGTAATGACAATCAGTGGATATGCATGCAGCTGGGAAGGAGAAGCATTTTATATATTGGTCGCAATATACATAGATTCAAAGAATACGCACCCAACGTGTTTGACCCAACTGTATTAAATAAATAGCCATGCTGAGGGCGGTTGAGAGAGATGTCAACAGGAAGACGCCGTAATTGTATGGAGGCTTGCGTCGCCAATTCGGC
This sequence comes from Drosophila borealis, assembly GCA_035045885.1. Classification (NCBI taxonomy): domain Eukaryota; kingdom Metazoa; phylum Arthropoda; class Insecta; order Diptera; family Drosophilidae; genus Drosophila; species Drosophila borealis. The sequence continues at coordinate 358,419 of JAWNOR010000427.1, read as the reverse complement.
CATAGATAGAGGAACGTGTAAAAAATTAATAGCACCACCATGGTGACGACACGTAAGAATAGCTGATTATAGGAAATCGAAAGGATGAACATAATCTCCAAGCAGGGCAACGCCAATGCAATCTCCAGCTGTGGATAAAGCATAATTAATTAATCACATATACATATATTTAAAATATTTTCAACTGAGCGACCTACCATTAGCAAATAATAAAAACGACGTACCAATCGACGCCTTGGTCCAATATCGGGTATGTCGAATGCGTAGGTCCGTCCATCGAACAGAAGCTCACACTGTATGCTGACGTCTTGTGCTGTCCGTTTTAGGTAGGGTACAAATAGGTACAACTATTTATTATATTGCAAGGGGATTAATGTATCCAAACAGCAATACCAACCTGATTTGAGATTCCACTCAGCACGCGACATTGCTATATTTGTTTCGTTCGATTTCTAACTAAATGATGCATAATAAAAAGGCTTATAAAGAGAGCCGAACGAAATAGTACAAATTATTTGATAATTGTATCTGATTTGATAATAGGCTAATCGGTTATCTAATTGCTATTTGTTATCCTATCTATCTGTTAGGTGCCCAATCGAATGGCTGCAAGTTTAACAAAAAACCACTTTATCGGTATTCTGGCTGTCATGGCTATGATGCATCCGCTTTCAACATTGTGCTGGGCCTGACATGGCATCTGGACGACTCGAAATACTCGCTGCCCAGCGACGCGAGGGAGAACATGTTCTACAAGGAGACGCCAGAGCAGGCGACCAAAATATTGGAGAGTCGGAGACGCAACAGCAGCGACACATCGGATCATCCATTCACGGAGGACTGAGCAAATGCAGCGGCAGTTGTCTTTGATATACATCTAACAGATTCCTTATTTGTATATACACACACACTCAGGAGCCGCTGGATCAAACTGCATATAATAGCCTTTATTATTTAGACAGAACAAACATTACACATTACACACACTTGCATCATACTTACGGTCATCTGCCATTATGTGCAACGTTTGATCGAGAGAATATCGAGAGAAGTTCGTTGTATTTACAGTGATTTCAGCATAGATTAGTTACATACATAGATCAAATTTATACATACATGTGTACTAATGAACGTGCTATACTCTGTATAGGCAGAGGAGCAGCAGATGAGCAGCATCAGCAGAGCAGCAGCAGCTTCTGTCCAGTAAATACGCCTTAGTTACTTATTTTTTGTTATACTGAATATTTGTGTATCTATGGATATATTTTGTTTTATAATGATACTCTCCCTATCTTAAAAACGATTATTTATGTAAATAATTAAAAGGAATTACATACGTTTTGTGATTGTATTTGATAGTTACACACATATTCATACATAATCAATGCAAATAACTAAATATAATAACATATATTAAATGTACTATAAAAAAAAATGAGCCAAAAACGTTAGCTTAATAAAGGACAAAGTACAACAAAAATAATGCACCCAGTGTCTGTTTTTGATTTCAATTACCTAATATAAAAAAAAGAGACAGATTACTTTACGTAAAAGTCGCTTGCGTATCTCATTGACTAATAAACAATGTTAATATTAGGCCGCGAGTCTGTTTAAGCGTTGGTTATAAACCATTCAATATCGGCTTAGAATATTTATTTTTCATCTGAATGTTCATTTTGGCTTGCCATTTGATGGCCTTTATGTTTTGCTTAACTTAAAACGTTTTTTTTGTTACATTTATAGGAGTCTTCTTGCTGATGTTATCTAAAATATTTTGGAATTCGTTTTTGTAAATAAACTTTTAAGAAATCCTGTATACAATTAATAATAAATTCACATAGCTATACACTCAGTTGTGTAATTCGATTCATAATGTAAGCAATATGCAATATTTATGAGGAAAAAAGGAGAATCATTTACCTTCTGGCCAGACGCAACACATACAAGAAGATGCGCACTACATCTAAATACAAAGTTAATGCCGCGAATATATAATCCTCCGGATTGAACTGATACTTATGTGTGCCGCCAATTATCAATTGTGTATCGTAGATTAGCAAGAAACTGGCCAGTAGAGCACCAAGGCATGACACCGCCGTCTCACCGAAGGTTCCACGTAAAAATGCACCCGCAAAGGCAAGGATCAACAAACAGACCACCACCGTGATTAGGACGCCGCCCCAGGCTGTGAAATCATATTTGGTTTGTATGGCAAATATGGACAGAGCCACAACTAATACTGCAGTTATTCCCACCGCCAGTAGCACCACATTTGCGTCCATAGTACTGGCCACGGCGCCCAGGAGCAGGGACATGGTAGCCGTAAATAGGCCCAGGCAGATAAAATTAATGGGAAAGTTGCGCCGAGCAGTTTCACAGCAGGCCATCGAGATCAGCACCACAATGTTGACGATCATGGCGACGCACACCACCATAGGGTTTTCCCGGACAAAGAGCTTTGTGGGCTCGTGATACATAAAAATGGATATCACACCACAAGTGACGAGTAATTGTGTCTGCAAGTGCGAAACAGTTGATTAGAGAAAATACTTGAAAGTTGTTAACACCTGGCTTACCAAGAGAATAAGGTATACTTTTCGTATAAAGCCCTTGCGTATGGTTTGATCATTGAAGATGATATTCTTTGCTTCCAAGCTATCATCTCCTCCAACAAATCCAGGTGTATTGTGCATTATAATTTGCCCGCTCTCCAAAAACGGTGCCGCATTCATAGTTTCCCTGCCGGCTGCGTTTGAATTGTTCATATTTTCCGTGGGCTTTGTTTCTGGTCCGGCTGGCGGTGGAGCAGGCAATGGTATCGGTGGATAGCGCTCTTCATTGTTGAGTGGCTCTACGATTAAAAAGTATCCACAATAGCAGGTTGATTAGGGAAATTTCCCATACCTATTTAGGTACATATGTGTATCTCTGAATTCAAGCAAAACGAAACAAGCACTGCGTCATTCGCGCCGGGAAAAACACATATTGGATACATACAATATTATTTACATTTGCATATATGTACATTCTCAGAACTCTGTTTTCAAATGTTACATGCATTTGAGTGTTTTCTGGTAAATAAAAAGTGCTAAATTTAATTTTGAAAATCATACTCGTGCCAAGAATGCCAATGTATGCATATGGAAATACACATATTTATGCGGATTATCAATTTTCCAAGAATGCATGTTTATAATATTGCCATGGCAACTTACTTGTGACAGTGCCTAAATCTTTGGGCGTTTTCATACGGTTATACGACATATTTTTATAGCTGTTTAAAGCGCTTATCGATATAACGTCGACTTAATAAAATGAAAACACTTCTTATCTCCCTGGGTATCAGATTCGTTCTGAATGGACCAATTTGGCACTGCTGTTCAAGCTGAGAGAGATGAGCGCGATCCGTGATTTTGATTTAAACAGGCACGAATTAAAGACACTGTTAAGTTATTAACAACAACAGCAACACATGCTATTTTTTATATTATTTTCCTAGACCCTGGTAATTTAAAACAAATCAAATTAACCACACAAACCCTTTATTTAAGAATACAACTATAAATAATTTATTTTTCGTGTTGAAAGCTCTACATTGTGCATTTACCGTGCTATAAAACTCCTACATATCTCTGGTTGTTCTGGGGCTGCCACTTAAAAGAAAACCACGTTGGCGTTGCCCATCAGTTTCAAGAAGTAAGCGCGAAAATCGAAAATGAAAAAGCTTCTGTTATTCACATGCCAGCATGCAAAATCCAACTTAAGCCTAGTGCAGCAGCAGAGCAGCGGATTATGGGGTAGTCAGTATAATTTGTGCCACAGCAATTGAAACAAGTTTAAATTGACCGAGCAACAGAAAACAAGTTTAGCGACCAAGACAACGAGCTACTGTGTACAAAAAGTAAAAGGGAGACCCGCTTGTGTACAACTAACAATGACTTTAATTACGAAACTTTTCAATATTATGGTGATTTTTTTGTGCGCACAACATGAATTGATTAAAATAAACGCATATGATCCAAATGATACCAAAATAGTTGAGTGTTGCCTTCCACCTGCTGGAATGTTTGAGGCCTTCTATCCTCGTGAAGTGGAGGGCATACCAAACAGTGCTTCTCGGCCAGCTCACGGGCATGGCAGCTTCTTCAAGCATCGAAATCCCGCACTGGTGGACACAAAAAATGCAGCCGCCTATGGCTACCGCTTTGATGGGAAGCGGCGCTTCAATTTTGATTAGTTTGTAAGGTGTTCAACCATGTACAAATACATATTCAAGAAAATAAAAAATAAAATCCTATATACATATTGTTTTTAAATTTTCACGAATGATATATCGATACATATCAAAATACAACCATGAGTTCTGAGTTCCGAATGACATATGGGATTGACAGTAGGAAAGAAGAAGAATATTTTTTTTCTTCAAAAGTATGTCTTTGAAACAGATTTCTTGAACGCAGCAAAATTCAACATTTGAAATTGTAAATATAGTTGAAAACGCTCAAGGCCAGACCCAAATCACCTGCAAATCATGAACGTGAGAAGCTTTAGTATGCTGCAAATGCTAAAAAATTCTTGGCGCACGTAAGAATCGTGTGTGTTAGCTTGGTCGTCCAAAAACCCGGTAAAAATAATGCATTTCATAATTGTTCAATTAGATTTCCACGGCGTTACGCCACAAAAGTAACCATTGTCGGTGGTGATGAAATTGGCAGTGGTACCGGAATTGGTCAAATCACCGGACGCGTGCGAAGCAAAGAATTTGGCCCGCACCAGGTAAATAAGCCATCCAAAGAAATTGTTACGCATCTGCCGCCACTAACCGAACCGCTGCCAAACTTGCCGGAGGCCGTTTATGCCAACCCGTTGATTGAGAGCGCTTCCACAAAGGTAACAACATTAATAAATGGTCTGCGCATTGCCTCGGAGCCGCGTTATGGACAATTCTGTACTGTGGGTCTGGTTCTGGACTCTGGACCACGCTACGAAGTAGCGTACCCTAGTGGCGTATCACATTTTCTTGAAAAGCTAGCGTTCAATGTAAGTGACCCCCAAAATAGTTGCAAACATTTGTACTTATTAAAAAACACTTCTTCATCCATTCACAGTCAACAGTTAACTTTCCTAACAAGGATGCAATACTCAAGGAGTTGGAAAAGAACGGCGGTATTTGTGATTGCCAAAGCTCGCGTGATACCCTTATATATGCGGCCAGCATTGACAGCCGTGCCCTTGAGTCCGTCACCCGTTTGCTGGCTGATGTAACTCTGCGGCCCACGCTAAGCGAACAGGAAGTGAACTTAGCGCGTCGTGCTGTCAGCTTTGAATTGGAAACACTCGGAATGCGACCCGAGCAGGAACCAATCCTTATGGACATGATTCACGCAGCCGCTTACAGAGACAATACGTTAGGATTACCAAAACTATGCCCGCCACAGAACCTCGACAGCATTGATCGCAACGTGTTAATGAACTATCTAAAATATCATCACTCTCCGGACCGTATGGTCATTGCTGGCGTTGGCGTAAGTCTAGCCGCGGCAGCACAATTTAACATAAAATTTTTTGAATGTTATTAAATTACTTTTTACTCATCTCTAGGTGGATCATGACGAGCTGGTGCAGCACGTGAGAAAATACTTTGTCGAAAATGAAGCAATTTGGATGAAAGAAGATTTGACAAACGCGGCTCCCAATCAAGTGGACACGTCAGTAGCACAGTACACGGGCGGTATAGTCAAAGTAAGCAACGATAGCTTAACATAGTGAATTGCACAATTTATCCTGTAAACTTAAATAGGAGCATTGCGAAATTCCCATTTATGCGGCAGCTGGGCTGCCTGAACTGGCGCACGTTGTGCTCGGCTTTGAGGGCTGCTCCCATCAAGATTCGGACTTTGTGCCATTGTGCGTGCTCAATATTATGATGGGCGGCGGTGGATCCTTCTCCGCTGGTGGCCCTGGCAAGGGCATGTACTCACGTCTATACACGAAAGTTTTAAACCGTTACCATTGGATGTACAGTGCCACAGCGTACAATCATGCCTATGTGGACACTGGACTTTTCTGTATACACGGCAGTGCGCCACCACAGCACATGCGCGACATGGTCGAGGTGCTAACTCGTGAACTGATGAACATGAGCGCCGAGCCCGGCAAGGAAGAGTTAATGCGTTCCAAAATACAACTGCAGTCGATGCTGTTGATGAATCTGGAGTCCAGGCCAGTTGTGTTCGAAGATGTGGGACGTCAAGTGCTGGTCACAGGTTATCGGAAGCGCCCCGAACATTTCATAAAGGAGATTGGTATGTAAATATATATACACACATCAATTGCTATAAATTTAAATTAACATAAATATAACAGAAAAAGTAACATCTGCCGACATTCAACGTGTGGCTCAAAGACTGCTTACCTCAGTACCGTCAGTGGCTGCGCGCGGAGATATTCAGAATTTGCCTGAGATGACAGATATAACAAGCGCTCTCAATAGCAGCGGGCGCTCGCTTGGACGCCGTTTATCGCTCTTTAAGTAAACCAGAGAAGCTAAGCTACCAGAATTAATACGTTGTCGAATTCGTATTGCATTTTGTACCATAGCCATTCAAATCGATTTGATTTTGTTAAAATTTGCAATCTTCACCCAAAAATTACACTGATTTTCTTTCACTTTTGTTATTTTACAATTCGTTATTTGATGAACTCGATTTAGTTATAGCGCTTGATTTGCAATGCAATCGTTCAATAAAATTGAACTGAAGTACAGTGCAATCGATCTTACCATAACTCGGTCATATTTGCAAATTTCGAAGGATCGCTTTTGGTATATATTGATCATCAATGGACTAATTACAAGCTAACAAATTTAAAATTATAACGATGACGAGGATACTGGGGAAATCGAAGCTTCCTGTAGACGAGGTCGTCGCTTTGGCGGTGTACTAGAACTGTCGGTATCACTATTGCTGCTGCTGCTGCTGCTACTTCCTCGCCTCGAAATATGAACTGGCGCTTTAATTAGAAAGGACAGAATTAAATTAAAGATACACTAATATACAATCGATATTGTACTTACAAATGGGTCTATTAGTAGCAACATTGTCATCGTCATCATCTTCAGGCAATTCGTCGCTGGATATATTCTCATGCATGCGATATTGTTTAGGCAAGTGGGACTCATCCTCAAGAGGCGGCGCATATTTGGGCTTCTTGACCTTATCGTCTTGGGGCTTGTCGGCGGCATCGGTATCCATTTCGCTGCCTGTCTGTTTTTTAATGCTCTTGGCAATGACACGCTTCTGATGGTCCAGCTGGGGAAACAAATCCCGCGAGTTCTCCAGCGCTTGCTTAGCCGCATTCATCTCTGCCTGTTGAATGGACGAGCCGCTGGCTGTGGCTAAACGCTTGGAGCGGAAATAAACAGCCACTTTGTACACGCGCGTATTTGTGGGTCCGCTAGCCTCGACCACCTTGTAGTAGGGTATATCAGGCTCGCCGCCATCCATGGTGCGCAATGTGAGACAGCACTGTTGCAGCTTCGACTTGGGATCGTTCCAGTCCTGATTCATAATGAACAGCTGCAGGCGTGGGAAGAGGCAAACATGGCAGAACTGCTCGCAATAGAGCAGTCCCTTGTCGACATACAAAGCGCCCAAAAAGGCTTCCAGCAGATCAGCACGATCTTTGGTCTTCAAGTCGGCCTTGGGATTAGCATAGACGGCGTACTTGGGCATGCCCAAATCATCGCAGACAACGGCCTGTGTGCGATTGTTGACGAGTGAGGAGCGCAGCAAGGATAAATGACCCTCATGATGCTCTGGAAAATGACGGTATAAATATTCCGAACAAATCAATTGCAACACCGTATCGCCCAGAAACTCCAGCCGTTGATTGGAACCAAGCGTCAAGTGGGTAAAGCCAATCGAGCGATCGGTAAAGGCACGTGCCAGCAAGCGAATGTGCTTGAACTTAATGCCAATGGAATCCTCAAATTTGGTCAGATCCTTGAGGACACGATACGAATCAATGCAGCTACGATCGCCGAGCGGTTCCTGTTCCTGCAGCGGATGCTCCGGCAGATTTTTCCATATTTTTAGCAGCTTGTCGTCCTGCCGAAACAGCGCATCGGTAAACACTTCATCGGCCACCTTGATGCCCCCATCTAGGAGTAGAGCGCCCATCAGAGCCTCAAAACAATTGGCCATGGCGTGACGTAGCTCAAGCTCATGACACAGATCGGAGCCGTGAGCATAAAGCATGAATTCCTCGAGCTGTAATTTTTTTGCCAGCAAAGCCAGGTGCTGATTCTGAACAATGGCCGCGCGGTAAGTGGCCAGACCACCCTCCTCCAACTCCGGAAACATGAAAAACAAATGTATGGAGCTCAGAAACTCGACAACAGCATCGCCCAGAAATTCCAGGCGTTCATTGTGCGTAATATTCGAAACAGTCTCGTGATCCTTGCCAAACCGGGACATTATGCTGACCAGCGTATTAATGCCACGCTTGCGTGTGTTCATATAGTGTATCTTCCGATCGCCGTATTCGGGCTGTCGTATTCCGCAATTGGTAAGTGAATTGCGTGCATGATCCGGATTAGTGCCATAGTTCTCCTTGTAGGATGGATGTGTCAATGCCAGTTGAAGCAAATAGCGATTCTTAAACTTATAGCCAATGCTCTCTTCCAGCAAATCGAGAGACTTGTGAAAACGCAAATGGCCTGTGAGCACCGGTATGAGCATCGCATGCTGCACAATGTCGCACATAATGCCCGTGCGGTAGAAGCCCTCAGAGCTGATGGCCACGGTAATATTACGCTTCATGCGTCCCTGCGTGCGCATCTCCTGGAGTCGCTGCTCCTTATCCTCCAGCTTGCGCTTGTCTTTGAACGATGGCTTCGACATGTTAGCCATTAGATGACGAAATTTAACATATTCCCGCCATGCCTTTTGATACTCGGGATTGCCCGCATAACTTAGCTGCGGTGGCCGAATGCCAAAGTGCACAATCGCCGGATGCGAGATGCCTGTCTCCCGATCCAAGCACTCTGGCAAATCTGAATTGTTTCGATCCAGTTGATCGACGCGCAGCGAACAGGGCTTATGCCCAGGCTTGGTCACCAGCATGCCTTTGATAAAGTCCACGTACTTTTGCCACTCATGCTGACTGATTTGGTTTAGGTGCAGCAGCTGTTGGCGCTCCACCAGCTCGGCTGAATTGTCCAGTAGATACTTGAGCACCTCGCACATGGCAAGCACTTCTTTGCCGTTGTCGGGAAGCTCGCGCACAAAGCGCGGCAGGAAATGAAAGGCTGGACAGGATTCCTCACCATTGATGGCGCCATTTGGTATCAGATTGAAGTCAACCAGCTCCAGCAGCTCGTGGAACAGGTATTTAACTGAAAGATTAAAATAAATAAATAAATCAAACTCCGACAACTAAAGTTCTAAGAGACACTCACAAAATAAATCCAATTCGCGTATGGTGAAGTTCTCGGGCATCTTCTCCTCGTCGTACTCAATAGTGTACTCAATGTTAAAACGGATCACCTTACAGACGGGCAGATCGGTAAGGCGCACATGGGAAAGTAGAGAGAAACCCTCGAAAAGGAACTCGTGCTCATCGTGCTTGATAATGGTCGGTGTCTTTGTCAGAAAGTTTGTGGGCGGCGATATGGTGATGCGATAATGGTACAGGCTAGCCGCATTATTTGTATCCTTGTCGCACAACGGATAGCCCTTCTCCCCGGGATAGATGCCGTGCCGTATGCCAATGCGTCGCGATTTAGCCGAGCAACGGCACAGCGGGCCATCGTTCATCTCGCCCGCGTCGTTGTGCCACAGATCGGGATGTACGCGTTGCGGATGCTGCACCTTGCACGACAACTCTTCCATGCAGCAGTCCTGCTCAATTTTAAACGCATCCTCATCCGAGTCGGAATCCGAGCTGGAGGAGCATGCCTCCGACTTATGCTTGTGCTTGCACGCACGGCGTCGCGTTTTCCGCGCAGGCGGCACATAAACGGGCAAAGTCTGGCGCACACGGTCGGCGCGTTGAAGGAGCTCATCATCGAACAGAGCGCACAGCTTGTGTAGTCGTGTCTTAGCCTTAACCTCGTGCTCGGTCTTGGTGCGCTCATAGTACAGCTCAGCGGGCGAAGAGCGTACCCAGGACTCGGCAGGCACTTCTGCCTCGCTTAATGCATTCATTTTCTTAATATAATCCTCCGGCTTTTCACAATAGTTGGAGCACCATTGACGCAAAAGGCGATCACGTTCCGTTTCCAGCTTTGGCGGATTCGACGCCGATTCGCTCCAATCGCGCATGGACGCTCCCTTAAAATTGCTGCGCCCGGGCGCGGACTGGGAGCCAGCTCGCGGCTGTCGTGGATTGTAGTAGCGTTGTTCGTAGCGATTGCCGTAATTGTAGCCACCGTAGTTGCCTTGGTAGCTGGTATTGTTGTAGTTCGCGTATCTTTGATTGGGCGGTCGATAGTTGGGTGTGTAGTCATACCGTTCCTGGTACTTATATGAGTAAGAACTCTGTCCGTATGCCTCATAGTCATAGGAGCCAGCCGGTTGATGGTAGTTTGTATGTCCGTAACCCTCCTGGTATGAGTAGCTGTCATATGAATATGGGGCTGCATTTGCTGCATACGGTGGCGGTGGTCCTGCAGCGTATGGCGCATAGGCTGGTCCAGCATATTTAAAGTAATTTGTGGAAGAACTTTGAGCGTGGTAGGGATTATTCACACTTGAAAATTGCTGCGCGTAATCAAAGGTGTCTGGAGCCGGCACAGTCGGATCTTTAGTGCCAGGTGGGGCCTCATTTTTTATGCCGGGCGGCGATAGTTCATCTGTTTCAGCTGGTGGTGGGGGAGGTGGTGGAGGAGGTTGCGAGGGAAACTCCTGTGGAGGCGGCAAAGGTGGCTGGTACATTATGCTTTAATAATTTGTTTCTTGAGCTAGACTTTCTCGCGTAGTGACCATAATGGCAATACTTTCGGTAGCCCTTAAAGTTTGTTTACCTCAGGGCTGGGTACATATAATATGAACTTATTAGTAGTGTTGTGAAACTAGTTCCGAAAGCAGGCTAGTTCAATGAACCAAATAGGTTGAAACATGCTTTGCCGAACAATCGCATATGTTTTCATCTACTTTTAATTAAAGAAATAATAAAGTGTGTCGCCCGCAATATGGATATAAAGGGGCCAGAGCAACCTGCGGAGATTACGCTAGGTAGCTGTCCAGGCACCACGCCTGGCACACCCCTGAGCAAAAACCAGTTGAAGAAGCAACGGAAGCTCGCCGAAATGCTGGAACTGCGAAAGTTGCGTCGCCAGAAGGAGCGCGAGCGCCGAAAGGAGAAGAAAGCTGTGGCCAAGGCCAATGGGTTGCCGCTTAGTATGGGACCCTCTCGCAAGGAGCTGAAACGGCGGCAGCTATCAGCAACCAGTGGTCAGAGCTCCGCCGATGCGATCAGCGTAGCAATCGACTTGGACTACGATGACCTGATGCAGGAGCGAGATATTGCCAAGTGTGTGAAGCAATGTCTGCGGATCTACACGATCAATCGACGTGCAGCACAGCCGCTACGTTTGCACTTTACGGGCATTAAGCGCGAGGGACACATACACGAATGCTTTAAGAAGAATGACGGCTGGGAGAACTGGCATGTGGACTACCACTTTGATCGCTCGCACACTGAACTGTTCGACCAGAAGCAGTTGGTCTACTTAACCTGCGAATCGGATACGGTGCTGGAGCATCCACAGCCCGGGCACACGTATGTGATTGGCGGACTTGTCGATCACAACCATTTGAAGGGACTGTGCCATCAACGCGCCACAAGTGCTGGACTCTTGACGGCGCGCCTGCCACTCAGCGAGCACGTGGATATGAAGACACGTTCCGTGCTCAGCACCTTCCATGTGTTTGAGCTGCTAACACGCGTGGCCGCTGGGCAGGATTGGACGCAAGCGATTCTCGAAACTATTCCACAGCGCAAGGGAGCCAAAGCCAAGATTAGCATAAGCACAAATGCGGAACTGAAGGAAGAGAAACCAAGTGAGCAGCAGGAGCCAAGTGAGCAACAGGAAGGCGAACAAAAGAAGCAGCCAGCGGCAGAAAGTTGACCCTATTTGAAGGAAATTATTGTTTATTATAATTATTATTTGTAAATAAAAATCGTGATCAAAGATTGAAGATACAACTTCGGTTGCGTACAACGAAAACAAATCAAGTAAAATCCATAAAGATGCACTTAAAGCTAAGTTGTTAATGCCAAAATAGAACTTTAAGAACGTATGTATGTGCCATAGTTGGACACAGTTAAAGGTTAATATAATTGATACGTTTTAAATGTTGCACCTTCAAACATCTTTGCACAAGTCAAACATATACCTTAGAGCTAAATGTATATATTCCCTATATGTCTATGGTATCTATTCTAATTGAAGCAGCCGCTAGAACTCCGCTGGACAAATTGTTTGCCGGCATTTCTTTCTACATACTATATGTATTTATGCTAGTCTAAATTTTACATAAGGCAGCATTACCTTGCACTGTGGGCGAGGACTTATAACTTGCTTATACATTAAATTACTTTTACTCGCACTACAAATTCACAAAAACAATTTAAACGTGTTGTTTTTTTTTTTTAGCATTCATAAGGTTAGATGCTTGTCAACTTAGCCTAGTTAATTAAATAGTTATACCCCAAAAGTATACACAAGCTGGCACAAAAAAAAAATCTACAAATACATTTCGTTTGGGCCCATCAGCGATTGTGTGGACACTCTTCAGTGAATATAGAATTGTATCAAAAAGATTTCTCAAATAGTTAAAGCATTTTCAAACCAATGATTATCAACGGCCTTATCGATAAACTATCAACAAATGAACTTAGTCTAACATACAATCAGTACGGCTCTTAGTGTGATTATAATTAGGCACAAAATTTAAAGGCTTATATCGAAACACCAAACCGAATTGGATGCTCTAAAGTGAACAAATTTTCTTACATGCGATTGGACAAAAAAGAAACGAATTAAACGGAAAAAATTGTTGATTATATAAATGCAACTTAGGTCAAACCTGTAGGGACTACAGACTACAACTAACAAACTATTGAATACAAATAAAAGTGCGCCAGTAGCTAGACAATAATTCTAGACAATCTTCATGGGCACATCGATGAGGCAGTCCGCTTCGAGACGACCGAGCGTTTTCTTCACACGCAGCGCGGTGAGACGCACCGTTGGATTCGGATGCCAGCACTCCTGCATAATTTTGGAGACGGTGGCAAGCACATCATCCTCCTGCCAGCGCAACGGTATCGGCGGTCGGTAGCCCTTTGCGCAAACAACGGCATGCATATCATCAAAAGTGGGATCGGAGGGCACTACATCATGATAGGGCAACGCGTAGTCCTCGCAGGTGGTCGTCTTGGTGCCCGAAATTGGCGTATAGCAGCGTCTGGCAATCTCCCATAGTACCAGACCCACAGAGTACATGTCGGCGCGTTTAAACTCTTCAAATTGTTGCGGGTTGAGGGTCTGGCTAAGCACCTCCGGTGCCATATAGCGTCGGGTGCCCACACGCGTATTCTGTGCAATGTGTATCTCATCCAGCTCCGAGATATATTTAACGGCCAGTCCAAAGTCGGCAATGGCGCACTGTCCGTTGCGCTTCACTAGTATATTCTTGCTCTTAACGTCCCTGTGCGCAATGGCCGGCTTGCCCGGCGTGCCGAAGATCTCGTCATGCAGATGAGCCAAGCCAGAGGCAAGTGAATAGGCCAGCAGCTGTAGTTTCTGTGGATTGATCACCGATGTGGATAAATAGTCGTGCAGGCTGCCCATCTCGTGGTAGTCGGTGATCAAGAGCATTTGCGTCCAGCTTCCGTTGCCCTTTATGTCGGCGGCAATAAAGCCCAGAATATTCTCGTGTCGCATAAGGACAGTTTGGTATATTTCCGTTTCACGAAACCAGGATGCTTCCTCAGTGGTAAAGAAGGTCTTCACGGCAACACGCTCGTCGCGCCATTTCGCCAGCCACACCTCGCCGTAGCGACCCTTGCCCACCAGACGCACCATCTGGATCTGCTTGGCAATTGTACGTTGCACCAGCAGCGGTAAGCCGGATCCGGACCCAGAACTTTGTTCCACCAGCTGTGAGATTTGCGAGTTGCACATGGAGTTTATAAGGCCAGGCTGCTTGCGCAGCTTCTCGCGGCGCTTATGGACCATACAAAGTATAAAGAGCACCACAATAAAAACGGACATGCTCACAATGATGGAGGCGAAGAGGGCTAGGGTGTGCACGGATTCACTGCTTTCGGGCAACTCGGGCGCAGCTGTGGTCATCTTCGGCATGAATTCCGGCTGCAGTTCACGATTGCAGAAATCCTTATCTTCACAGCAGGCAATATTCTTGCCATGAATGTGGGGCACAACCGCCACTTTACACATCAGCAGGCCGCCATTCTCCTCGGGCGGCATGCAGCCAAAGGTCCGTTCCTCCTCGTAGGTGCCAGTTATCTCATCGTATACCTCCTCGACGGCACTGAAGCAGCTGCCACCCGGTCGAGTCTCGCAGGTGCCGTTACTTACATTGTTCGGGCAGCTGCCATCGCAGTAGCAAATCATCGAGCGTGCATTATTTCTACGCTTTTCGTGATGGACTGTGATTGCTGCACCGTTTAGCACGGCTGCAGCAGCAGTTTCAATAACTGCAACGTCTTCGTAGGCCCTAAATTCACCATTTTGAATTAGCACAAGCAACACAATAACAATATAAATCGACGAAACACTTCTGCTCCACATTCTTAATGATATAACTTGTACAGAAAAACAGATTTTTTATTTTAGTTTATTAGCTTCTTTCTAGAGACGTAAGAAAAAAACATCGGATCATCGATCTATCGTATTTTTATGTCGCCTTAACTTTTGAAACTAGTAAACAACTACTTTTGAATACTTGTACTTGTCACGGTTTGGGTAAATATCGCTAAGCCTTGGCACGCATCCATCTGATTTGGTTATAATGAAATTAATTTTTTCTAGGCATATGAAATGTTGTTGAGAATAGAAAGATGCTAAATTAAATTTAATAACATATATCGCTCTATATTAAGTAAGAGTTTCCAGTATTAGAATTTCTGGTTCGATATTTTTTGACAGCTCTGATTCGAGAAATATCGCCCATCGCTAAAACCAAAAGCTGGAACATTAACCAGCACTGTAGAAAAAAAAACATTGATAACCGGTGGAAAAGTTCCCTGCGGAAAAAATAAGACGCTGCCCAAGTGAACAACTTGTAGAAAAAAGTTGCTTAGACAATGACAATTAAAAAACAAGTCATATGAGTAAAGCTGCGATATAAGGCATAAACAATGTCAACAACCGTTCCAGATGCCTCCCAAGCATCCGCCGAAGAGGCTTCGGCTCACGATTACATAGAGCTGAAATCTATGGAGGATGTGGAGGCCCTAGAGCAAAGACAGCTTTACGCGTACGTAGAAAAGTTGCATGGAATTATTAGGAAATACGACACAAAAATCGCATCATATAAGCAAAAGCTAAAACAATTCGTGAGTCCCAGTGTGACATGGCAAATTTTTAACAAACAAATAATAACCCCAATCCACTTGCAGCTGAACAAGGAATCAATAAGTTGCGGTGAAAAAAACACGCAGGCGGCCAATGGCCATTCAGATGCAAATGGAGACAAGGCACCAGCCGGAAAGGAACGTGAGTGTAAAAAGAGAACAATTTATTAATGCTATTAAATTCTACATGAACATATTTGTTGACCGATTTGCTAACTTTGGCTGCCGTTCACTTTGTTTTGCTGGCCACGGCGGCAACGAGCGCTGCGCCACGTCCCGAACCATCCTCTGACAGCATAATATCGAACTCCTTGCCTGGCTTAACCAGTTTCTGCATCATTTCCCTGATGTAACCATCGAACTTTGGATGATAGCGGTAGACAGAGCCATCTATGCCCACCACCACTCTGCGATCAATGATCTTATTAATGAGGCCACTTATGCCAATGGCCACGAAGGTGGCAGCGCGCTTGGTCACACACTCGCAAATGTACTTGAGCTTCTGGCAATCCTCAACGGTTGCCTTTTCCACGCCGAACAGCTGCTTGACGATGCGTCTCGTGTTGTGAAACTCCGGAAAGGAGTCGGCTTCGACTTCGGATATGTATTTGGTTTCAAAGATATCCACATTCTTTTGTAGCACAGCAACGAACGCTGCGCGCTTTGTGTTCAGCTTGAAAATTTTATTCCGCTCGAGCGCGCGCAACAATACCAGACGCACCAGTTCACCCAAATACATGCCCGATGTCATTTTCTCGAAGAGCTGCTCGGATCGGTTAATTGATTTTCTGTCCACCTCACGATCGTAGTCTGTGCGTACAAATTCCAGCTGTCCATGATCACCGAAGGCGCCCCACTCCACATTAACAATGACCTGTTTCTGGATGCGCTTGAAATCCGTATCTAGCAGATCCACATTATCCACATGCTCCACATAGCAGGCATTGCAGCCAGTGCCCACAATCACGCCCACACGGCAGTCGGGATTGCGATGGGCGCAGGACATAAGCGTGCCGGTGGTGTCATTGAGCAAGGCCACGACTGCAATTTCCGCATCGCCGCGTCGTTGAATGGCATCGTGCAACATCAGTCCCACATCCTCACCCTCGACGCCGGGACAGTTAAAGCCCTTGGTCCAGCGCGTCAGCTTGGCCTCCCTGAGGCCCATCTGTACGCAGGGAAACGAAAACGTGAAGCCCAGCGGCAGAAAGGCATTGTGCATGTCATGCTTTGCCACAAACTTGGCCAGACATTCGGCTATGTGATCGAAGAGCTCCACGCCAGGCCCGACCATAAGATCCTTGGGCACAGCATAAATCTGTGACTCGACCGTCGCCTCGTGATGACCTTTGAGCGTAACGAGGAGCACCCGGAAATTGGTGCCGCCCAAATCGAGCGCCAGATACTTGCCCATCTCATCGCCCGTTGGCAAATCCTGCACATATGTGGGAAAGCATTTTGTGCTGGCCTGCTCGTGTGTGGTGCGCCGCAAACCCTTTTCGATCTCGAGGCAGAAACGACTGTATACTTCTTGCACCTGATAATCGCTCAGCACAAAGGGTTGCATAAGTTCACGTATTTCCACATCGACCATTTTTGCACTCTGATTAGCTGTTGCTTCTTTTGTTCCAACCGCCTGGCTCGAATAATGAGTAACGACTAACCAGACTAACCATCACCTGCCAATGGCGACGCCTTCGTCAGCTTGCGCCGCACCTGATAAGAGTAAGCACAAAATTCGCATTGCATTCGCCCAGTCGTAGTAACAACCGGGCAATCTCCCTTCGCATCAATAGAAAATATAAAAAAAAAAAAACAGCCGACTAAATCTTCTGAAACCTAATAGAGGCGAGAGTGTGAAAATGATAGAGCTTATATGTTGCGCCTTCTATTCTTTTTAATTGTAGTATATTTAATAGTTTGAAGTCGTGTAACCTCGCTCTTTGATTTTGGGAATATGAAAGCTCTATAGAAGATGAAAATAATTTACTGGCGAGTTCAAATCCGCATGCTATAATTGCCTTAGATGGGCAATATTATATTAATTATATTAATTAATGACAATTTATACACTATTCAGAATTAACACAATCCATTGACCTAACAAAAGTTCGCAATAGAAGCATACAAATATTATATATTTAGGTATAGATAAGAGCTATTTAAACAAATAGTTTGGGTTCATATGACTTTATTGGATGGTATCAATTTTTTTTACACACGAACACCTTCGTTTACAAGATTGATCGCTACATCCGTTGCGTTTTAATCTTAATTATTTTATTATTTGCGCTATTGCAAAAATATATATGTATATATAAGCGCCAAGTGCGCGTCAATTATGGATTAGCGCCAGTTCCCGGTTTCAGTTAAGGGGCACAACATGATGTAAACAGGTTGACATTAGGCACAGGCAGGCAGATGGTAAATGGGCGATAAGTTGGCTTTAGACTTAAATTGTAATTGTAAATTGTGCTTAAAAACATTTAAAAAATAAATAATAATCAAGTGTACAATTTGCAGTTTCGCCAACAGATGCCTTCAGTTTTGTGGACGAGATGCGTCAGGCGGCGAAGCATGCAGAGAACTTGAATAACTTTGTCTATGAGCCGACATCGGGCATGTACTACGATCCCAAGACGGGCTACTACTACAATGCGGTAAGTAATTTACAACAACGTAATCTTTATGACGTGCCGTGCCGTGCCGGGCCGTGCGGTGGCATGTGCCTAGCGCTTGGTGACTTTTAGAGGTTATCGCCAATGATGAACCTACAACCAGGCCCCTGCTATAGCAATCACAAACTAAATAATAGTCTCTATGTAACAGGAATACGGGCTTTACTATGACGGCAATACGGGCTGTTATTATAGCTACGATCAGGCAAAAGATTCGTACGAGTTTCACTCGCAGGCTCAGGTGCAGGTGAGTGTGAGAAGCAAGATGTGAGATCTGACTGATTAAATTGATGATATTCTCTTCCTCCTTCCTCCGTTAATGCAAGTGTGTGGCGCCGGGCGAGCGCCTCGATTATAGTAGCCTCTTAGCACGTTTCCGCAAACTAAGCATAGACCGAATGCGTAGCAATGCATTAGGTAAGCGCTGAGCATCAGAATGTGCGATAAAAACGCGGATTTCTTTTCTTCTCACTGGTTTCAGGCGAACAGTACGGACAAGGACGAAGCTGGCGGCGAGCAGCTGCAGGATGACAACGAGGACGATGATGTCGAGTTCGATGAATACGGTGGCGTTATCACGGACAAGGCGACACTGCAGCAAATCAAAGCGGAAAAGCAAAAGCTGCGAGAGCGTGCGGCGCGTAGCAAACGCAAGGCCAAAAAGAAGCATAAGAAGAAGCATAAGGAGCATCGTCACAAGTCCAAAAAGCGACACAAAGAACGCAACAGCAATGATGATAATGGTGATGATGATGACTCCGCTGATAAGGCGGCCAATCGGAATCGTGCACTCAAATCTCTTGATGTTGAAGACGGTGAACTGTCGCAATCGACGAGCAGCTCCGACTCCGATTCCAGCAACGCGGGCGACAGCAGCAACAGCGACTGCGACAGCAGCGGCGTCCCATTGTTCAAAGCCAACAGTCGCTTTCAAGGTGTTTAAAGAAATTCGCGTTTTTTTTACTGATCACTTTATATCGCCGACTATTGAGATTATAATGATACTAATGTTTTCCTACCTACCCCTACCGCACGTCCACAGACATTGCCAAGAAATATCCGCCCTCGCTACGCATCATTGTGCAGGAGACCAATGTGCCGGAGTTGACGGTGGGCAGCCTCCATTTGATTACCTATAAAGGTGGCTCGCTGGGCCGTGAGGGCGCACACGATGTCATCATACCGGATGTGAATGTGAGCAAGTGTCATCTGAACTTTCACTACGATACCAAGCAGGCCATCTACAAATGTCGCGATCTCGGTTCCCGCAATGGCACCGTCTTGAACGGCGTACGCATGTCCGAAACGAAGGCGGCCAGTGAGACGCAAGATCTCATGCATGGCAGTGTAATTGGCATTGGGCAGACAAAGCTGCTGTGTCATGTGCACGAGGGCAACAGCACGTGTGGGCTATGTGAGCCCGGCCTGCTCATTGAGACGCCAGCGCCGGCAGCAGCATCCGCGACAGCCAGCGTCAATGTATTAACACACAAGGAGCAGCTGAAGAAGCTGCAAAAGAAATACGGATTAGAGAATGAAAGTGAGTGTATAGTGAGTGCAAACGGGCAGTTATAAGCCTTACCCAAATATTCTCCTTAGAATTCGTGGAGGCGAGCGTCAATCCGAATCCTAATTATAATGATCGCAGTGCCCAGCGGCGCATCAAAGTGGGCAGCAGCACGGACAAGGAGAAAACCGAGGTGGCCTGTGTACACACGTAAGTCGAGGCGTACATATATACGCTGCTGTAGAATGAGTTTAATAATTTCTTCGATTACAGTGAGATAGCCAGTTCCAATAAGGGCTTCAAGATGCTCAGTCAACTGGGCTGGCAAAAGGGCGAGACGCTGGGCAAAAGCAATCAGGGCCTCTTAACGCCTGTAAGTCGGATGCCACTCAACAAATGCTACGCGGGGTTACTTATCCAATATTTCTATTTATTATCCACCAGATCAATGTGGTGGCCAATGAGGGCACCACCGGCCTGGGCAGCAGTGAGCCGCTGGCGAAGAGTGCCCCGCGGGCCATGCACAAACGAAAATTGGCCAATTTGAAGATAACGCAGGCGCGTTATCAGCGCGCGAATGACATATTTGTAGAGTCCGATGAGAGCGATTGAAAACGTAATTTGATTTAAGTTTTGAAACACATTTAATTAACAATTACTCATAAAATATGTGTACTCATAATGTATACAATATATATGTTTGTCTATATATAAAGTATACAAACGTATGCATATCGTATTATGTAATTAGAAAATCTTGCTATATAAGGTTAAGCTATCAGTCAATTATATTAATTTAGCTTCGCTCAAACACACAATAATAAAAAAAGCATGGAAAAAATATGTTTAAAAACTAATAATAAATAAAATACATTTTGTTTAGCTTGTGGTAAAAACTAAACGTAAACGAAATGCGTGTGCCAACCAATTTGTATATAAATTAATTATGAATTAGTTTTATGGTTATGTTTATATGTTTAATACAAAAGCCTCTTAAGATATGTGGTTTTCTCTTACCATGGATGTTGCATAAGAATTGTTTTAATATATTAAACGTGTTGTTTTTGTTGTTGTTCTGGTTGTTGATCGTGTTGATAAATGCGCTAATACTTAGCCAAGTGCATATGTATATGTATGTATGTATGTACTATGCTTGTATTGAATGCTGGCAGCAGCCTAAGGCCCTTGCATCGGTTAACAACACTAAACAAAACGCACAACGAGAATCTTTGGATGTTGGAACTACACAGATATGCGCTATATATACGCTCTATATATATGTATGTTAGTATATATGCTAATGTGATTTGTTTTTGATAATATTTCGCTAATTTGATCTAACATACGCCCGTGGCTCGGACGCCTATAAAGTAGCCCGTGGCACACGAATCCTTGCGCATCTCGCACCACGAATTATATGTGTGATTGTTGTAGCCACAGATTTTATCCGCCCGGTATTGCTATGTAGGTAGGTACAAGAGAAATTTCCCGTTATTAAATCATTTCCTTTTATTTGTATGACTAACTTACCGTTCGCTGTTGCTTGCGTGCGCACTTGTAGCGGCAAGAGACGCACCGCGGCTTGTGCGTCTGCAGGTCCACAAGGCAGGTATCCTTTGGGCCGCACTTGATGTCCGCACAGGTGACGCGGTCCGCTGCAAAAAATAAATTTTACGAGTCATATATTTAAAGCAGCTCCACTCAAGTTTTTCTTTTTAAGTTTTTGCATTCCCTGAGTTTTTATGTCTGGCAATTTCAGTTGCTCGTTTAATGGCCCCTCGCGCATATCCTGGCCAAAAATCATGTGAACTTTGGCAGGTGTTGTTTCGAGATTTCTTGATGGCGACTGGCAGCTGGTATAGCCACGAGATACGTGTGTGCGTGTGTGTGCATGATTTTACCCTGACATAGTAAGCAAGTCTTGTACGTATACATACACATACATATGTACATATATTTATAATATTAACATGGGTAAAAATCATGCTTACATTTCCTATTATTTTAATATGATTAGAAATGTTAAAATATGCCGGCAACGCCTAATTATGTTCAGGAGACAATTATTAAATGCCTATGTAATTTACATATGGTTTACATTGCATTGTTTTAGACAAGGTGGCAACATATGTAGTTATTATATAATAAAATGTGATTCGGATTTGCGAGTGCTAAATTTCGTTAATTTAGTTGTGAATATGTTATATAAATAGTTATGTGAAGCTTCAAACAATGGCTTAAAACAGTGCTTATTGAAATGTGTACAGTGTGCAGAGTATTTAAAGGGTGAGTGCTTTTATTACTTATCTATGTTGCCGACCCATTCTTTAACAACGCTTACAGCTGTTTTGGCTTTTTAAATTGGGTGTTGTTTTCGTTGTTGCCGTTGTTGTTGTGGCACACTGCAATTTTCAACGCTGCCACATTATTCACACCACAGGCAATGGCCATGTGTACACGTATATATGTACATATAATGTATGGAAGAGCCCGCCCCATTCCTGACATGCGCAAGACGGTAGCCAAGCCAAGTCAACGCAAAGCAAGGCAAGCCAGCCAAGCTGCGCAGCCGCACACACACACATACACATACGCTTACACATATTGGAACTTAGCAACAATGTTGCAAAATGTTGCCCCGCGGCAAATGTGCGCAATTGCTTATTGGTTAAGGATGAGGAGGGGGCCAGCGGGGCAGATGCAGATAGTATATTCTGCATAGTTCCTGCTGGCCATGGCTCTGGCGACGTTGCGTGAAAGGTTGACCGCCTGGCAATTCGAAACAGTTAAAGTTTATTAATTTCAACTGCCAATTTTCGCTGTAGTCTGGCAACGTCCTTTGGCCCGCTGCACGCGGCCACGCCCCAACGCACTTGTACTTGTTGATTGTGATGGATATGTTGTTGTTGTTGGTGCTAGGCGGCCGGCCGAGCTGCGCCGGCTGATAATGCCGTCACAATGCGAGCCAACTGTAATTTGTTATGTCGACGTGGTTTAATCAACGCCAGCGGCAGCCTGCGTCCATCCGGTTTTAACAGACGCGTCTAAGTCGCCGCTGCTGCTGCTGCTGTTGGCTGGCGGAACTTATTGCAACATTGTGTGGCATGGCCAGAGATTCGTTGTGGTCGTATGGGTCACATACACAATCTGCTGCCCGCTGACTTGACTCGACTGGACTGGACTGGACTGGGCTCAGCTGTCTGGCCATTTTGGCATTGCGTGTTGTTTAAGGTGATTTTAATACGATCGTAAACTTCAGCCGGCCCAGACGCAGCCAGCAGACGCTGAGCCAGACAAAAGTGACGTCGCGAACAGCGGACGGGGGAGGGGGGGGGGGAACTAGGGACACAAGCGAGACTCAACCGAACTGAACCGAACCGGACGGGCAGTTGCAATCACAGAACCTGCGTCGCCCCCGTCTCCCGTCACCCATCGCCCCGTCATCGCGAAAATGGCGTTTTTAATGGCTTGTACGTGTAGTCATATTTCTTAGGGGCAAACTTGCCCAGGCTGCGTCTCTGTGGTTGTGCTCGTTTTTGGGGGCTCTTATGGGCTCTTGATCGGGGCACAGGAAAATATTTATGTGAAAGCACACAAACACACGAAAACCATAAACTTACTAACCATAAAGATAAAATGCTCAAAAACGCACAAAATACAAACTGAGAGCTATTGAGTGTGTGTGTGCGTGTGTGTATACACATATATGTATTATTTTATCGGCCGATGATCAACATGAAGTCACGGACAGCGCAGCAGACAGCAGGAACAGAAGCTCGCTGGAAAGGAGGAGCAGGAGCTGACTGCAAAGGAGGAGCAGGAGCAACAACTGAAGCCTCTGCATGCCGAGATCATCAGCAGGCAACAAACAAACAAACTGCACGCATGCACGCACACACACACACACGCACACACGCATACCTTTGTGCTAAAAGCAAAAGTGAATAATTGTTAATGATGTTAATTTATTTTAATATCCGGCTACCGTGCAACAACTTGAGCAAGGTAGGGTGGCAGCTTGCACCAAAAGGTGTGCAAAATTTATGAGCTTTTTTTAGCGCAGACAGCCAAACTAATGGTGTAGTTGGGGCAACAGCCTTGACGAGTCGTCTCAAAGTATGAATGAATACATGAATGCATTACGGCTGGGTTGTGAGTAACTCAGGCAGCTGCCATATGAATAGAGTTTTCTGAGTACGCCTGGCGAATGGACTTAAAACTAAATATGGCAACATTATTCTTGGTCAACCTTCATGTGCAAATGGTACCCTCAAATATCCTATATAACCATAGGTCAAAATTTCCCACCCCCATAACTTGGTCAAAACTCAACCAATTTTCATGAGGCTTGGCTTTTTGTACATGGTTTTCCCTCTAGATTAATCTGGCATTCAAATCTGAATACATAATTTTTAGTGGAAATTCATGTCAATATCTTACCCCTAAGATTCGTATATAGACACAGGTCGAAATTTCCCAACCCCATAAATCGGTCAAAACTCATCAGATTTTCATAAGGTTTGGCTTTTTGTTCATGGTTTGACCTCTAGATTAATCTGGCATTCAAATCTGAATACATCATTTTTGGTCGAAGTTCATGTCAAAATCTTACCCCTAAGATTCGTATATAGACATAGGTTGAAATTTCCCACCCCCATAACTCGGTCAAAACTTATCAGATTTTCATGGGGTTTGGCTTTTTGTACATGTTTCGACATCTAGATTAATCTGGCATTCAAATCTGAATACATAATTTTTAGTCGAAATTCATGTCAATATCTTACCCCTAAGATTCGTATATAGACATAGATCGAAATTTCCCACCCCCATAACTCGGCCAAAACTCAACCGATTTTCACGAGGCTTCGTTTTTTGTAGATAGTTTTCCCTCTAGATTAATCTGGCATTCAAATCTGAATACATAATTTTTAGTCGAAAATCATGTCAATATCTTACGCCTAAGATTCGTATATAGACACAGGTCGAAATTTCCCACCCTCATAACTCGGTCAAAACTCATCAGATTTCCATAAGGTTTAGCTTTTTGTTCATGGTTTGACCTCAAGATTAATCTGGCATTCTAATCTGAATACATAATTTTAAGTCGAAATTCATGTCAATATCTTACGCCTAAGATTCGTATATAGACACAGGTCGAAATTTCCCAACCCCATAACTCGGTCAAAACTCATCAGATTTTCATAAGGTTTGGCTTTTTGTTCATGGTTTGACCTCTAGATTAATCTGGCATTCAAATCTGAATACATAATGTTTAGTCGAAATTCATGTCAATATCTTACCCCTAAG
Source organism: Drosophila borealis (assembly GCA_035045885.1). Lineage (NCBI taxonomy): Eukaryota > Metazoa > Arthropoda > Insecta > Diptera > Drosophilidae > Drosophila > Drosophila borealis. The sequence goes on along the minus strand of JAWNOR010000427.1, from coordinate 333,318 downwards.
ATTCGTATATAGACATAGATCGAAATTTCCCACCCCCATAACTCGGCCAAAACTCAACCGATTTTCATGAGGCTTCGTTTTTTGTAGATAGTTTTCCCTCTAAATTAATCTGGCATTCAAATCTGAATACATAATTTTTAGTCGAAAATCATGTCAATATCTTACGCCTAAGATTCGTATATAGGCACAGGTCGAAATTTCCCACCCTCATAACTCGGTCAAAACTCATCAGATTTTCATAAGGTTTGGCTTTTTGTTCATGGTTTGACCTCAAGATTAATCTGGCATTCTAATCTGAATACATAATTTGTAGTCGAAATTCATGTCAATATCTTACGCCTAAGATTCGTATATAGACACAGGTCGAAATTTCCCAACACCATAACTCGGTCAAAACTCATCAGATTTTCATAAGGTTTGGCTTTTTGTTCATGGTTTGACCTCTAGATTAATCTGGCATTCAAATCTGAATACATCATTTTTGGTCGAAGTTCATGTCAATATCTTACCCCCAAGATTCGTATATAGACATAGGTTGAAATTTCCCACCCCCATAACTCGGTCAAAACTCATCAGATTTTCATGGGGTTTGGCTTTTTGTACATGTTTCGACCTCTAGATTAATCTGGCATTGAAATCTGAATACATAATTTTAAGTCGAAATTCATGTCAATATCTTACCCCTAAGATTCGTAAATAGACACAGGTCGAAATTTCCCACCCTCATAACTCGGCCAAAACTCATCAGATTTCCATAAGGTTTGGCTTTTCGGACATAATTTTCCATCTAGATTAATCTGGCATTCAAATCTGAATACATAATTTTTAGTCGAAATTCATGTCAAAATCTTACCCCTAAGATTCGTATATAGACACAGGTCAAAATTTCCCAACCCCATAACTCGGTCAAAACTCATCAGATTTTCATAAGGTTTGGCTTTTTGTTCATGGTTTGACCTCTAGATTAATCTGGCATTCAAATCTGAATACACAATTTTGAGTGGAAATTCATGTCAATATCTTACCCATTAAGATTCGTATATAGACACAGGTCGAAATTTCCCACCCCCATAACTCGGTCAAAACTTAACCGATTTTCATGAGGTTTGGCTTTGTGTACATGGTTTGATCGCTAGATTAATCTGGCATTCAAATCTGCATATATAATTTTTAGTCGAACTTCATGCCAAAATCTTGCCCCTTAGGTTCTTATATAGACATAGGTCGAAATTTCCCACCCCCATAGCTCGGTCAAAACTTAACCGATTTTCATGAGGCTTGGCTTTTTGTACATAGTTTTCCCTCTAGATTAATCTGGCATTCAAATCTGAATACATAATTTTGAGTCGAAATTCATGTCAATATCTTACCCCTAAGATTCGTATATAGACACAGGTCGAAATTTCCCACCCTCATAACTCGGTCAAAACTCATCAGATTTTCATAAGGTTTGGCTTTTCGTACATTGTTTTCCATCTAGATTAATCTGGCATTCAAATCTGAATTTTTGGTCGAAGTTCATGTCAAAATCTTACGCCTAAGATTCGTATATAGACACAGGTCGAAATTTCCCACCCTGATAACTCGGTCAAAACTCATCAGATTTTCATAAGGTTTGGCTTTTCGTACAATGTTTTCCATCTAGATTAATCTGTCATTCAAATCTGAATACATAATTTTTAGTCGAAGTTCATGTCAAAATCTTACCCACCCCCATAACTCGGTCAAAACTCATCAGATTTTCATGGGGTTTGGCCTTTTGTACATGTTTCGACCTCTAGATTAATCTGGCATTCAAATCTGAATACATAATTTTTAGTCGAAATTCATGTCAATATCTTACCCCTAAGATTTGTATATAGACATAGATCGAAATTTCCCACCCCCATAACTCGGCCAAAACTCAACCGATTTTCAGGAGGCTTCGTTTTTTGTAGATAGTTTTCCCTCAAGATTAATCTGGCATTCAAATCTGAATACATAATTTTTAGTCGAAAATCATGTCAATATCTTACGCCTAAGATTCGTATATAGACACAGGTCGAAATTTCCCACCCTCATAACTCGGTCAAAACTCATCAGATTTTCATAAGGTTTGGCTTGTCGTACATTGTTTTCCATCTAGATTAATCTGTCATTCAAATCTGAATACATAATTTTTAGTCGAAGTTCATGTCAAAATCTTACCCACCCCCATAACTCGGTCAAAACTCATCAGATTTTCATGGGGTTTGGCCTTTTGTACATGTTTCGACCTCTAGATTAATCTGGCATTCAAACCTGAATACATAATTTTTAGTCGAAATTCATGTCAATATCTTACCCCTAAGATTTGTATATAGACATAGATCGAAATTTCCCACCCCCATAACTCGGCCAAAACTCAACCGATTTTCACGAGGCTTCGTTTTTTGTAGATAGTTTTCCCTCAAGATTAATCTGGCATTCAAATCTGAATACATAATTTTTAGTCGAAAATCATGTCAATATCTTACGCCTAAGATTCGTATATAGACACAGGTCGAAATTTCCCACCCTCATAACTCGGTCAAAACTCATCAGATTTTCATAAGGTTTGGCTTGTCGTACATTGTTTTCCATCTAGATTAATCTGGCATTCAAATCTGAATACATAATTTTTAGTCGAAATTCATGTCAATATCTTACCCCTAAGATTCGTATATAGACATAGATCGAAATTTCCCACCCCCATAACTCGGCCAAAACTCAACCGATTTGCATGAGGCTTCGTTTTTTGTAGATAGTTTTCCCTCTAGATTAATCTGGCATTCAAATCTGAATACATCATTTTTAGTGGAAATTCATGTCAATATCTTACGCCTAAGATTCGTATATAGACACAGGTCGAAATTTCCCAACACCATAACTCGGTCAAAACTCATCAGATTTTTATAAGGTTGAGCTTTTCGTTCATAGTTTTCCATCTAGATTAATCTGGCATTCAAATCTAAATACATAATTTTTAGTCGAAATTCATGTCAATATCTTACCCCTAAGATTCGTATATAGACACAGGTCGAAATTTCCCAACCCCATAACTCGGTCAAAACTCATCAGATTTTCATAAGGTTTGGCTTTTTGTTCATGGTTTGACCTCTTGATTAATCTGGCATTCAAATCTGAATACATAATGTTTAGTCGAAATTCATGTCAATATCTTACCCCTAAGATTCGTATATAGACACAGGTCGAAATTTCCTAACCCCATAACTCGGTCAAAACTCATCAGATTTTCATAAGGTTTGGCTTTTTGTTCATGGTTTGACCTCTAGATTAATCTGGCATTCAAACCTGAATACATCATTTTTGGTGGAAATTCATGTCAATATCTTACCCCTAAGATTCGTATATAGACACAGGTCGAAATTTCCTAACCCCATAACTCGGTCAAAACTCATCAGATTTTCATAAGGTTTGGCTTTTTGTTCATGGTTTGACCTCTTGATTAATCTGGCATTCAAATCTGAATACATAATGTTTAGTCGAAATTCATGTCAATATCTTACCCCTAAGATTCGTATATAGACACAGGTCGAAATTTCCTAACCCCATAACTCGGTTAAAACTCATCAGATTTTCATGAGGTTTGGCTTTTTGTACATAGTTTTCCCTCTAGATTAATTCAAATCTGAATACATAATTTTTAGTCGAAATTCATGTCAAAATCTTGCCCCTAAGATTCGTATATAGACAATAGCTATAAGAAGAATAGGTTTTGCTTATTTTTTAAATACCTACACTAAAATCAGTAAATTCGACATTTACTATTCTTCTAGCATATCGGCGTAGACCCTTTCTATGTTTAGAAAGTAAGAAATGGTAAATAAATGAAATAACATGAAGAAAAACTGAAAATTCAAGCTGCTGTGTTAAAATCAAATGGGTGTTAAAATCAATAGGTAGTAGGAAAGTTCTTTTTAATTATAATAATCGTAGTATCTGCCTGTCATTTAAAAATGTTACAAATCAAATAATTTAATTTTTTGTCGAGGTTTTTTCGTAAGCAGCTGTTTGGACTTGTGCTTGAGATTTTAGTTGGTTTGCCTTTTGTTTTAGTTGTAGTTATAGTTTTTATTTTCTTCAACATTAATTACAAGCTGTAATGGGCAACAAAACACTGCAATTAGCACGCAATTGCAGCCGGGCAGCCGCCTCTGACACACTAAACCAGTTTGGGCAGTCTGTCTGTCTGTCTCTCTGTCTGTCTGTTGTTCAGATATGGCGCGCGAGAATGCAACACCCGCCACGCCTTTAATTGGTGCGGCGACTGACACCAAGGCGGCAACGGCTGCTGCTGCTGCTGTTGTTGTTGTTGTTGCTGCATCTCAGCAGCAGAGATACATCCCATTGTAGGCGTTCAGCGGCAGCTGTTTGCATGTAATTAATTGGAAATCGGAGTCGATCAATCGCAAATGTAACCACAAAATTAATAAGCATGAATTATGCCGAGCGAGAGAGATGTCGTCGTGGATGCGCGACAGTCAAAGTAGAGCAATGCTGACAGCAACAGCAACAACAACTGCAACAGCAACAGCAATAGCAACAGCAACTGGCTAATCAAATTGCTGGCAATCATGGAGCCGTATAAGCAAATGTAGCAATTTCAGCCAACAAACACCGAGCGCAACTTGATATGGCACGGCAGTTACAGACGACAGCGCGACAACACGACAGCAGCAACAGCAGCAACAACAGCAACAGCAACAGCAGCAACAACCACTTGCGGTTGTGTGTCGACTTGAAACCTCAGCCAAGTCAAGTCAATCAAATGCAAAATTGCGGTTCTGCGTTGATTGTTGTTAAATTTGCACAGCCGCCATCGTTACCGACAACAGCAACAGCAACTGCAGCAGCATCCCAGCAACAACAGCAACCGCTGCAATTGCTAGCAATAATTTGCGTGCCTGCACTTGGCTGCGACTTTCAATTAATTTGATTGAGTTTTAAAGCTTATCAATCATGAAAAAGTATAAAAATTATACGCATGACTTGTAGTTGTAGTTGTAGTTGTACATACCACGACACGGTCCCGGATATGCCACTGCAATTGATCGTCCAATTTTGCAAATCATACGATTTATATCACAAGTGCTCCTGTATGTGTTGCCATCGATGCCGCAAACCGCACGCTCCTCGGCAATTGTTGCCGCCTCATCCGGCTGCCCATCGCCATTCAGATCGTATGCCATATCATCCCAGGGACATTCGATTTTGCATGTTATACAATGCGGCATCATATACTGATCCTCCACACAGGTCAGACCGTTCACACATTGAACACCATTGCAGCTCGCTGTGGGGATTTCAAATGAAATGAGATCAACTTATAAAATGGAAAAACAACTGTGTAATATATTATAAACGTCTTCATATGCTTCTGAGGTAGTTCAAAATCTTGGGATTAAAGGTTTCCAAAACCATAAACATGAAACTCTCATAACTTTGCCAAAACCCAACAGAATAATGCAAGGAATGGCTTTTTGTTTTGTCAAAAATCGACGGATTTTGCCGAGGAATACGTCCACATTATTATATAAAATCATATATATGAAAAATAAACTTTAAACTCTCATAACTTTGCCAAAACTGAACAGAATATTGCAAGGAATGGCTATTCGATTGATTCTGCATGGACAGAACTCAACGGATTCTATTGAGGAATATGTCCTCCATAATAATAATTCTGCATTAATGTTAAAAAATGCACTTTTTGGTTCCACTTCTAAATCGAAATCTAAATCAACACAAGGTATTCCGACTGTGATCATGTGGAGCAACTGCGATTTGCAGCCGATTGGCCTTCAGAGCTTGCCAAAAGTATTCGAAGCAGCAGCTACATATATAAATCTGCCAAACTTGTTAAATTTTTATATACATATGTATATATATGTATACCTGAAAATGCATGGTTATATAGGAAGACATTTAGCAATTACCTTGCCTATGCAACTTTGTAATATATGTGGCTATATATGCGTCTATATGCTGATTATGCTATAAATAAACTGTTTGCCAATTTCTATGATTAGCGCCAAAAGCGCGCGCACACACACACAAACACACTCTGACACACACACAAGCACACATACACTGTATATATACTCTATATGGTTGGCTATAAACTGTCAAATTTATCATTTTGCGCATGGGCCGTTGAAACGCCTTGGCGCCAACTGTGACACTTGCTAAAAATTGCATTCATTTTTCTGCACAAAATTACGAGTGACTTTTGCGAGTTGAAGAGAGAGAGAGAGAGAGAGAGAGAGAGAGGGAGAGATCTGCATGGCCAGATCTTCAGATTGCCCGATTGCACATTCCAGAAAAGCTGGAGTTGGAATTGGAGCTGCCATGTCGGCACGCGCCAACGTTAGATGTTGTTGCTGCTGCTGTTGCTGCCACTGCCGTTTTATGTCTTGCCACGGCAACAAGAGGCGACAGGCCGCGCTTGCCGCTTGCCGCTTGCGGCTAATCCAACAAGTTCTTGCGGCCTCGCAATACAGTTGGGTCCTCCATCGTTCTTGTACGTTTTTATTGATCATTTGAGCATGTTTGCGAGTGCTTCCTGTATCATTAAATTATTACAGAAGCGAGCGGCTCCGCTCTCGATCGATTCGTCTGTCTGGCCATTTGGGCCTCAGTTGATTTCCCCACTGGCGACAAGTTGTTGGCCGTAATTGAAATGTGCAATAATTTGTCATCTAATCTAATTGTGACGCTGCTGCGTTTTGGCACGCGAGCACACACTCACACTCATGGTCCTCACACTAATACTCATAGTACTCACACCAATACTCATAGTACTCACACTAATACGCATAGTACTCACTCTAATACTCATAGTACTCACACTAATACGCATAGTACTCACTCTAATACTCATAGTACTCACACTAATACTCAAAGTACTCACACCAATACTCATAGTACTCACACTAATACGCATAGTACTCACACTAATACTCATTGTACTCACTCTTGCAGTGGCCGCGATAGGCGACCTCTAGTTGGGCGTTGTTTGTGCGGCAGGCGCGTTTGCGCAGCTGGCATTCGGTATTGTAGGTGCGTCCATCGTTGCCGCAAACCGGATTCGTATGTTGCTGAGGGCAGACATAAAGAGAGAGAGAGAGAGGAAGAAAGAGAGAGATGCACCCAAAGAGTATGCAATGGTTTTACACAGACAACTTACCACTGGCGCTGCCTCATAAATTCCAGGCAGAAATGCTAAATCATCGACATTAGCCAAGTGGCCGTGACTGTTGCCCGATGACGCAGCCGTTTCACTTCCGTGTTCAGCCAGATACAGACGACGACGTCCGCCAGAGCCAGAGCCAGAGCCAAAGCCAGAGCCAGACATTGTGGTATTTGTGCGCCGCTGATCCTTGTGGTTGTGCTTGTGCTTACGCCTGCGCTGCTGCGTTCCATTGTCGTATTGTTGCTCGTGATTTGGAGCATGTTGCTGCTGTTGCTGCTGCTGTTGATGTTGGTGTCTGACTCGTGCTGGCGCATTGTCTTGCCGCGACTGTCTATTAATGTCGTTGGCGGGTTCATTAGCATTTGCCAACTTGTGTCTAGACTGAGCCGTCGTCTGCGCAGGCGTCGTGGACGAGTCATTGGCTCCTGTTGCTGTTGCTGTTGCCGTCGTCATTGATCTTGTTAAGTGTTTGCCATTGTTGTTGCTGCTGCTGTTATTTTTTCTATGTCTGCGCCGCTCGCTGCCCCACGGCGGCGTCATTCTCTCCATTTCTACCTTCATCTGCATTTGCACTTTGCCGCCGTTGCCGCCGTTGCCGCTGCTGCTGCTGTCCTCCATGTGCAGTCGTCTGGTTGTGGGCTGCTCTTGCAAATTGCTGCTGTCTATAATCAAAAGTCTTCTGTGCCTCGTCTCGCCCTGCCTCATTCCACTTCTATGACTTGCTCGCTTTGGCATACTCTTCTCTTGGCTTTGTTGCTGTTGCTGCTGCTGTTGTTTTCTTTGGTTATCAGCGCGGTTGCTGTTGTTATTGTCGCTATGTTTATGCTGGCGTTTAGCGCCATCTAAACCTAAATTGCTGTTTGTAATTTCGCTACTTAGACTACGTGAACCGCGCGGCGACAACAACAACACCGACGACGCCCACTGTTGTTGTTGTTGCTGTTGCTGTTGCTGTTGCTGCTGCTGCCGTTGCTGTTGCTGCTGCTGCTGCTTTCGGCGTAAAGTTGCTCCACAATCGGGCGCACAGACACATTTGGGCCTGCCCTTGCGCTTCACGCACTTCTTGTTTGGCCCACATTTAAAGCCCTTGCAGGTCTCTGCAAAGTTCGCAATAAAGTACCATCAAGTACATAGTATCTGCCACCAGATCTATAGGTTACTCAATGTCTGTGACACTCACCTAGGCACGGCGCACACTCAACCCCATTTCCGATGGCTGTTGCAAAGAAATGCTCAACGCTGCTCAGCTCGCGATCCGTGTAGGAGAAGGTTTGACTGGCGCCACAGCAATCCGATTTTGTGATGTTTGTTGAAAATATTTGATTGCATTTCCCACTGTCCAGATGTGTCTGCCAGCAGGTGCCAGCTGCGGCGATAAGAACAAGAATAAAACGTTGAAAGTATCACTTTTCTTGAATATCAATGCAAAAAGTATTAAAATATGTAAGCGAGAGCGAGAGGGTTAGCCAGAGAAAGAGAAAGTCAGTAATACAGAGACTGTTTATTTTATTGCCGTCACAACAAACACACCAAATTCTGCAAGCCTTACTTGAATTCATGAGAATCGCAAAGAACGGCAGTCGAAATACGTTTCGTTTAACTCAACTTGACTTTCGGCAAAAATTGGATTAATACTACAATTCATCAGTCGTTTATTAAATTCTTAACTACAAATTGCCCGCATTATTTCGAATTTGTCTGTGCTTGTGTTTAGCTTGAGTTGTATACATATTTGCTATTATTGGTATGCATTTGATTAAAGCAGAAATAATTTATTTTGTTTGATAAATTAAGACATTTACATGTTTATATCTTTGACTAGTTGTATGGCAACGCATTTGTTAGTTTTAAATAAGGAATTTTTGCTAAACAACTCTATTACTCTTAACTGCTTGCAAAATTCTCAGTCCGCATTTATTGCACTGATAAATTGATCAAATATTATTTGTACGGTCTGAAATATTTGCGATTTGTTTTCAAAATATTTGTTTTCCTCTAATCAAACTGCAAAAAAAAAAAAAATAAGTAAATCGGAACTGAAAAGTCTGCTAATAAATGGCAGGCGGAGCCGAAAATTTGTTTGCAATTTATTACTTTTATGTTTTTTTTTTGCGGTTGAAACCCATTTTTTTTTTTGGTATTCCGTTGATTGATATAGCACATGGGATAAACAAATAAGAATGTGCTGAAAAATTGCGTCATATTTGAGTATAATGTGTCACATTTATCGTGCATGTCGAGGCGAATGAAAGCACAACAAACAAAGCTACAAAAATACAGAGATTCCGAAATGTATGCTAACAAGAAAAAAACGAGAATCTTTGGACTGCCGAAGATACAATAGCCTTGTTGACTTGTGGGTACGCAAACTTTATTTCCGGCCAAGTGAAACAGAACAACTAATTTTCGATCGATTCTTAATATGGGACTAAATGGTGTCCGATGTAGGTAAGGATTTATTCAAGATATCAAGAGATATTAAGATGTAGGTAGGGATTTATTCAAGATATCAAGAGATATTAAGATATCGTCAAGATATTCTGCAAAACTTTTGATATATGTACATATAGTATGCATTTTTTGGGTATGTACTTCGCGATAAAATCAAATACTCTCTACAAGGGCATATATTAAAAGTTGCTCGTTTGCCCGAACGGGCGCCACTTAAATATTCTTGCTGTGTACGCGAGTGGGGCAATAATTTTAATTTTGGGTCAAGCTGAATGTGAAATGTATCTGACGGATGCGACTTACCCGATGCGAGGCGCATGCTCAGCAGCAATGCAATTAACAAAGTCATCAATGGCACTCCACACTTGGCTGCTGCTGCCGGCAACATGGCTCGTGTTGTTGTTGTTGTAGATGTTGTTGTTGTTTTTGTAGATGTTGTTGTTGCTGTAGCTGCTGCTGTTGTCGTGCAGCGGCTGCTCTTTTGTGGACTAGAACTAGATAAATGTGGCTGCTGTTGTTGTTGCTGCTGCTGCTGTTGTTGTTGCCGTTGTTGTCGTTGTTGTTGCCGTTGTTGTCGTTCACGTGCCGTTGACACCTCGTCATTAGCGTCAATGTTGTCGTGCTTGTTGCCGGCTTGCGTAGTGCGTGAATGTGTTTGTATTTGTGTATTGACGTCATGGTCATGGCCGGCACTCACATACGCATTCCCCTCATCATCATCATCATCGTCATCGGCAACATCATCATTATCATTGTCATTGGCAATTATGCGGGCAGCATTGAGCAGGCAATTGGCCATTGCCTGCAAAGCTTTCCATATGATTACTATAAATAAACTTAGAATTGTGCTACATTTGCGGACAGTTGTTGCTGCCCCTGTTGCTGCTGCTGCGGCTGCTGCTGTTGCTGTTGCCGCTGCCATTGCTGACGTCTTTGACAATGTTGCCGCTAATTGGTTTGGCTTACGCGCTGCGAACGGAAGTGCGCGCATTGCCAGCATGTTTCTGCGCTTGTATTTGTAATTTGATTTTAGAAATGTCAAATTGTTCTGACTGTTTGTTTGATGCTGCTGCATGACAAGGCAAGCAACAACAACAACAACAAGAGCGACAACAATTGATGAATGCTGCAAATATATAAAAGCGAACAAATTT